>WEDG01004794.1:0-15551 GCA_017591395.1 Schistocephalus solidus | reverse complement strand
TCTTTTTTACGTATTGTTGACTCTTTTGGATGAGATCCTTCTGGTGACCATTTCTTTACACACAAACCCACCTATTGACCGCAATAGCTTACTTTACCACCATCATTTCTGACTCTTTTTGGATGAGATCCCTTCTGGTGACCATTTCTACACACAAACCCACCTATTCACCGCAATAGCTTATGTACCACCATCAAGTCTGACTCTTTTGGATGAGATCCTTCTGGTGACCATTTCTTCACACAAACCCACCTATTCACCGCAATAGCTTACTGTACCACCATCAATTTCTGACTCTTTTTGGATGAGATCCTTCTGGTGACCATTTCTACACACAAACCCACCTATTCACCGCAATAGCTTATGTACCACCATCAATTCTGACTCTTTTGGATGAGATCCTTCTGGTGACCATTTCTACACACAAACCCACCTATTCACCGCAATAGCTTACTGTACCACCATCAATTCTGACTCTTTTGGATGAGATCCTTCTGGTGACCATTTCTACACACAAACCCACCTATTCACCGCAATAGCTTATGTACCACCATCAATTCTGACTCTTTTTGGATGAGATCCTTCTGGTGACCATTTCTACACACAAACCCACCTATTCACCGCAATAGCTTACTTACCACCATCAATTCTGACTCTTTTTGGATGAGATCCTTCTGGTGACCATTTCTACACACAAACCCACCTATTCACCGCAATAGCTTATGTACCACCATCAATTCTGACTCTTTTGGATGAGATCCTTCTGGTGACCATTTCTACACACAAACCCACCTATTCACCGCAATAGCTTATGTACCACCATCAATTCTGACTCTTTTGGATGAGATCCTTCTGGTGACCATTTCTACACACAAACCCACCTATTCACCGCAATAGCTTATGTACCACCATCAAGTCTGACTCTTTTGGATGAGATCCTTCTGGTGACCATTTCTTCACACAAACCCACCTATTGACCGCAATAGCTTACTTACCACTATCAATTTCTGACTCTTTTTGGATGAGATCCTTCTGGTGACCATTTCTACACACAAACCCACCTATTCACCGCAATAGCTTATGTACCACCATCAATTCTGACTCTTTTTGGATGAGATCCTTCTGGTGACCATTTCTACACACAAACCCACCTATTGACCGCAATAGCTTACTTACCACCATCAATTCTGACTCTTTTTGGATGAGATCCTTCTGGTGACCATTTCTACACACAAACCCACCTATTCACCGCAATAGCTTATGTACCACCATCAATTCTGACTCTTTTGGATGAGATCCTTCTGGTGACCATTTCTACACACAAACCCACCTATTCACCGCAATAGCTTACTGTACCACCATCAATTCTGACTCTTTTTGGATGAGATCCTTCTGGTGACCATTTCTACACACAAACCCACCTATTCACCGCAATAGCTTATGTACCACCATCAATTCTGACTCTTTTTGGATGAGATCCTTCTGGTGACCATTTCTACACACAAACCCACCTATTCACCGCAATAGCTTACTTACCACCATCAATTCTGACTCTTTTGGATGAGATCCTTCTGGTGACCATTTCTACACACAAACCCACCTATTCACCGCAATAGCTTATGTACCACCATCAAGTCTGACTCTTTTGGATGAGATCCTTCTGGTGACCATTTCTTCACACAAACCCACCTATTCACCGCAATAGCTTATGTACCACCATCAATTCTGACTCTTTTGGATGAGATCCTTCTGGTGACCATTTCTACACACAAACCCACCTATTCACCGCAATAGCTTACTGTACCACCATCAATTCTGACTCTTTTGGATGAGATCCTTCTGGTGACCATTTCTACACACAAACCCACCTATTCACCGCAATAGCTTATGTACCACCATCAATTCTGACTCTTTTTGGATGAGATCCTTCTGGTGACCATTTCTACACACAAACCCACCTATTCACCGCAATAGCTTACTTACCACCATCAATTCTGACTCTTTTTGGATGAGATCCTTCTGGTGACCATTTCTACACACAAACCCACCTATTCACCGCAATAGCTTATGTACCACCATCAATTCTGACTCTTTTTGGATGAGATCCTTCTGGTGACCATTTCTACACACAAACCCACCTATTCACCGCAATAGCTTACTTACCACCATCAATTCTGACTCTTTTGGATGAGATCCTTCTGGTGACCATTTCTACACACAAACCCACCTATTCACCGCAATAGCTTATGTACCACCATCAATTCTGACTCTTTTGGATGAGATCCTTCTGGTGACCATTTCTACACACAAACCCACCTATTCACCGCAATAGCTTATGTACCACCATCAATTCTGACTCTTTTGGATGAGATCCTTCTGGTGACCATTTCTACACACAAACCCACCTATTCACCGCAATAGCTTACTTACCACCATCAATTCTGACTCTTTTGGATGAGATCCTTCTGGTGACCATTTCTACACACAAACCCACCTATTCACCGCAATAGCTTACTGTACCACCATCAATTCTGACTCTTTTTGGATGAGATCCTTCTGGTGACCATTTCTACACACAAAACCCACCTATTCACCGCAATAGCTTATGTACCACCATCAATTCTGACTCTTTTTGGATGAGATCCTTCTGGTGACCATTTCTACACACAAACCCACCTATTCACCGCAATAGCTTACTGTACCACCATCAATTCTGACTCTTTTTGGATGAGATCCTTCTGGTGACCATTTCTACACACAAACCCACCTATTCACCGCAATAGCTTATGTACCACCATCAAGTCTGACTCTTTTGGATGAGATCCTTCTGGTGACCATTTCTTCACACAAACCCACCAATTGACCGCAATAGCTTACTTACCACTATCAATTCTGACTCTTTTGGATGAGATCCTTCTGGTGACCATTTCTACACACAAACCCACCTATTCACCGCAATAGCTTATGTACCACCATCAATTCTGACTCTTTTGGATGAGATCCTTCTGGTGACCATTTCTACACACAAACCCACCTATTCACCGCAATAGCTTACTTACCACCATCAATTCTGACTCTTTTGGATGAGATCCTTCTGGTGACCATTTCTACACACAAACCCACCTATTCACCGCAATAGCTTACTGTACCACCATCAATTCTGACTCTTTTGGATGAGATCCTTCTGGTGACCATTTCTACACACAAACCCACCTATTCACCGCAATAGCTTATGTACCACCATCAATTCTGACTCTTTTGGATGAGATCCTTCTGGTGACCATTTCTACACACAAACCCACCTATTCACCGCAATAGCTTACTGTACCACCATCAATTCTGACTCTTTTTGGATGAGATCCTTCTGGTGACCATTTCTACACACAAACCCACCTATTCACCGCAATAGCTTACTTACCACCATCAATTCTGACTCTTTTTGGATGAGATCCTTCTGGTGACCATTTCTACACACAAACCCACCTATTCACCGCAATAGCTTACTGTACCACCATCAATTCTGACTCTTTTGGATGAGATCCTTCTGGTGACCATTTCTACACACAAACCCACCTATTCACCGCAATAGCTTACTTACCACCATCAATTCTGACTCTTTTGGATGAGATCCTTCTGGTGACCATTTCTACACACAAACCCACCTATTCACCGCAATAGCTTACTTACCACCATCAATTCTGACTCTGTTGGATGAGATCCTTCTGGTGACCATTTCTACACACAAACCCACCTATTCACCGCAATAGCTTACTGTACCACCATCAATTCTGACTCTGTTGGATGAGATCCTTCTGGTGACCATTTCTACACACAAACCCACCTATTCACCGCAATAGCTTACTTACCACCATCAATTCTGACTCTGTTTGGATGAGATCCTTCTGGTGACCATTTCTACACACAAACCCACCTATTCACCGCAATAGCTTACTGTACCACCATCAATTCTGACTCTGTTTGGATGAGATCCTTCTGGTGACCATTTCTACACACAAACCCACCTATTCACCGCAATAGCTTACTTACCACCATCAATTCTGACTCTGTTTGGATGAGATCCTTCTGGTGACCATTTCTACACACAAACCCACCTATTCACCGCAATAGCTTACTTACCACCATCAATTCTGACTCTGTTTGGATGAGATCCTTCTGGTGACCATTTCTACACACAAACCCACCTATTCACCGCAATAGCTTACTTACCACCATCAATTCTGACTCTGTTTGGATGAGATCCTTCTGGTGACCATTTCTACACACAAACCCACCTATTCACCGCAATAGCTTACTTACCACCATCAATTCTGACTCTGTTTGGATGAGATCCTTCTGGTGACCATTTCTACACACAAACCCACCTATTCACCGCAATAGCTTACTTACCACCATCAATTCTGACTCTGTTTGGATGAGATCCTTCTGGTGACCATTTCTACACACAAACCCACCTATTCACCGCAATAGCTTACTTACCACCATCAATTCTGACTCTGTTTGGATGAGATCCTTCTGGTGACCATTTCTACACACAAACCCACCTATTCACCGCAATAGCTTACTGTACCACCATCAATTCTGACTCTGTTGGATGAGATCCTTCTGGTGACCATTTCTACACACAAACCCTACCTATTCACCGCAATAGCTTACTTACCACCATCAATTCTGACTCTGTTGGATGAGATCCTTCTGGTGACCATTTCTACACACAAACCCACCTATTCACCGCAATAGCTTACTTACCACCATCAATTCTGACTCTGTTGGATGAGATCCTTCTGGTGACCATTTCTACACACAAACCCACCTATTCACCGCAATAGCTTACTTACCACCATCAATTCTGACTCTGTTGGATGAGATCCTTCTGGTGACCATTTCTACACACAAACCCACCTATTCACCGCAATAGCTTACTTACCACCATCAATTCTGACTCTGTTGGATGAGATCCTTCTGGTGACCATTTCTACACACAAACCCACCTATTCACCGCAATAGCTTACTTACCACCATCAATTCTGACTCTGTTGGATGAGATCCTTTGGGTGACCATTTCTACACACAAACCCACCTATTCACCGCAATAGCTTACTTACCACCATCAATTCTGACTCTGTTGGATGAGATCCTTCTGGTGACCATTTCTACACACAAACCCACCTATTCACCGCAATAGCTTACTTACCACCATCAATTCTGACTCTGTTGGATGAGATCCTTCTGGTGACCATTTCTACACACAAACCCACCTATTCACCGCAATAGCTTACTTACCACCATCAATTCTGACTCTGTTGGATGAGATCCTTCTGGTGACCATTTCTACACACAAACCCACCTATTCACCGCAATAGCTTACTTACCACCATCAATTCTGACTCTGTTGGATGAGATCCTTCTGGTGACCATTTCTACACACAAACCCACCTATTCACCGCAATAGCTTACTTACCACCATCAATTCTGACTCTGTTTGGATGAGATCCTTCTGGTGACCATTTCTACACACAAACCCACCTATTCACCGCAATAGCTTACTTACCACCATCAATTCTGACTCTGTTTGGATGAGATCCTTCTGGTGACCATTTCTACACACAAACCCACCTATTCACCGCAATAGCTTACTTACCACCATCAATTCTGACTCTGTTTGGATGAGATCCTTCTGGTGACCATTTCTACACACAAACCCACCTATTCACCGCAATAGCTTACTTACCACCATCAATTCTGACTCTGTTGGATGAGATCCTTCTGGTGACCATTTCTACACACAAACCCACCTATTCACCGCAATAGCTTACTTACCACCATCAATTCTGACTCTGTTTGGATGAGATCCTTCTGGTGACCATTTCTACACACAAACCCACCTATTCACCGCAATAGCTTACTTACCACCATCAATTCTGACTCTGTTTGGATGAGATCCTTCTGGTGACCATTTCTACACACAAACCCACCTATTCACCGCAATAGCTTACTTACCACCATCAATTCTGACTCTGTTGGATGAGATCCTTCTGGTGACCATTTCTACACACAAACCCACCTATTCACCGCAATAGCTTACTTACCACCATCAATTCTGACTCTGTTGGATGAGATCCTTCTGGTGACCATTTCTACACACAAACCCACCTATTCACCGCAATAGCTTACTTACCACCATCAATTCTGACTCTGTTGGATGAGATCCTTCTGGTGACCATTTCTACACACAAACCCACCTATTCACCGCAATAGCTTACTTACCACCATCAATTCTGACTCTGTTTGGATGAGATCCTTCTGGTGACCATTTCTACACACAAACCCACCTATTCACCGCAATAGCTTACTTACCACCATCAATTCTGACTCTGTTGGATGAGATCCTTCTGGTGACCATTTCTACACACAAACCCACCTATTCACCGCAATAGCTTACTTACCACCATCAATTCTGACTCTGTTTGGATGAGATCCTTCTGGTGACCATTTCTACACACAAACCCACCTATTCACCGCAATAGCTTACTTACCACCATCAATTCTGACTCTGTTGGATGAGATCCTTCTGGTGACCATTTCTACACACAAACCCACCTATTCACCGCAATAGCTTACTTACCACCATCAATTCTGACTCTGTTGGATGAGATCCTTCTGGTGACCATTTCTACACACAAACCCACCTATTCACCGCAATAGCTTACTTACCACCATCAATTCTGACTCTGTTGGATGAGATCCTTCTGGTGACCATTTCTACACACAAACCCACCTATTCACCGCAATAGCTTACTTACCACCATCAATTCTGACTCTGTTTGGATGAGATCCTTCTGGTGACCATTTCTACACACAAACCCACCTATTCACCGCAATAGCTTACTTACCACCATCAATTCTGACTCTGTTGGATGAGATCCTTCTGGTGACCATTTCTACACACAAACCCACCTATTCACCGCAATAGCTTACTTACCACCATCAATTCTGACTCTGTTGGATGAGATCCTTCTGGTGACCATTTCTACACACAAACCCACCTATTCACCGCAATAGCTTACTTACCACCATCAATTCTGACTCTGTTGGATGAGATCCTTCTGGTGACCATTTCTACACACAAACCCACCTATTCACCGCAATAGCTTACTTACCACCATCAATTCTGACTCTGTTTGGATGAGATCCTTCTGGTGACCATTTCTACACACAAACCCACCTATTCACCGCAATAGCTTACTTACCACCATCAATTCTGACTCTGTTGGATGAGATCCTTCTGGTGACCATTTCTACACACAAACCCACCTATTCACCGCAATAGCTTACTTACCACCATCAATTCTGACTCTGTTGGATGAGATCCTTCTGGTGACCATTTCTACACACAAACCCACCTATTCACCGCAATAGCTTACTTACCACCATCAATTCTGACTCTGTTGGATGAGATCCTTCTGGTGACCATTTCTACACACAAAACCCACCTATTCACCGCAATAGCTTACTTACCACCATCAATTCTGACTCTGTTGGATGAGATCCTTCTGGTGACCATTTCTACACACAAACCCACCTATTCACCGCAATAGCTTACTTACCACCATCAATTCTGACTCTGTTGGATGAGATCCTTCTGGTGACCATTTCTACACACAAACCCACCTATTCACCGCAATAGCTTACTTACCACCATCAATTCTGACTCTGTTGGATGAGATCCTTCTGGTGACCATTTCTACACACAAACCCACCTATTCACCGCAATAGCTTACTTACCACCATCAATTCTGACTCTGTTGAATGAGATCCTTCTGGTGACCATTTCTACACACAAACCCACCTATTCACCGCAATAGCTTACTTACCACCATCAATTCTGACTCTGTTGGATGAGATCCTTCTGGTGACCATTTCTACACACAAACCCACCTATTCACCGCAATAGCTTACTTACCACCATCAATTCTGACTCTGTTGGATGAGATCCTTCTGGTGACCATTTCTACACACAAACCCACCTATTCACCGCAATAGCTTACTTACCACCATCAATTCTGACTCTGTTGGATGAGATCCTTCTGGTGACCATTTCTACACACAAACCCACCTATTCACCGCAATAGCTTACTTACAACCACCAATTCTGACTCTGTTTGATGAGATCCTTCTGGTGACCATTTCTACACACAAACCCACCTATTCACCGCAATAGCTTACTTACCACCATCAATTCTGACTCTGTTTGGATGAGATCCTTCTGGTGACCATTTCTACACACAAACCCACCTATTCACCGCAATAGCTTACTTACCACCATCAATTCTGACTCTGTTGGATGATATCCTTCTGGTGACCATTTCTACACACAAACCCACCTATTCACCGCAATAGCTTACTTACCACCATCAATTCTGACTCTGTTGGATGAGATCCTTCTGGTGACCATTTCTACACACAAACCCACCTATTCACCGCAATAGCTTACTTACAACCATCAATTCTGACTCTGTTGGATGAGATCCTTCTGGTGACCATTTCTACACACAAACCCACCTATTCACCGCAATAGCTTACTTACCACCATCAATTCTGACTCTGTTGGATGAGATCCTTCTGGTGACCATTTCTACACACAAACCCACCTATTCACCGCAATAGCTTACTTACCACCATCAATTCTGACTCTGTTGGATGAGATCCTTCTGGTGACCATTTCTCAAAACACAAACCCACCTTTCACCGCAATAACTTACTTACCACCATCAATTCTGACTCTGTTGGATGAGATCCTTCTGGTGACCATTTCTACACACAAACCCACCTATTCACCGCAATAGCTTACTTACAACCATCAATTCTGACTCTGTTGGATGAGATCCTTCTGGTGACCATTTCTACACACAAACCCACCTATTCACCGCAATAGCTTACTTACCACCATCAATTCTGACTCTGTTGGATGAGATCCTTCTGGTGACCATTTCTACACACAAACCCACTCTATTTACCGCAATAGCTTACTTACCACCATCAATTCTGACTCTGTTGGATGAGATCCTTCTGGTGACCATTTTCTACACACAAAACCCACCTATTCACCGCAATAGCTTACTTACCACCATCAATTCTGACTCTGTTGGATGAGATCCTTCTGGTGACCATTTCTACACACAAACCCACCTATTCACCGCAATAGCTTACTTACCACCATCAATTCTGACTCTGTTGGATGAGATCCTTCTGGTGACCATTTCTACACACAAACCCACCTATTCACCGCAATAGCTTACTTACCACCATCAATTCTGACTCTGTTGGATGAGATCCTTCTGGTGACCATTTCTACACACAAACCCACCTATTCACCGCAATAGCTTACTTACAACCATCAATTCTGACTCTGTTGGATGAGATCCTTCTGGTGACCATTTCTACACACAAACCCACCTATTCACCGCAATAGCTTACTTACCACCATCAATTCTGACTCTGTTGGATGAGATCCTTCTGGTGACCATTTCTACACACAAACCCACCTATTCACCGCAATAGCTTACTTACAACCATCAATTTCTGACTCTGTTGGATGAGATCCTTCTGGTGACCATTTCTACACACAAACCCACCTATTCACCGCAATAGCTTACTTACCACCATCAATTCTGACTCTGTTGGGATGAGATCCTTCTGGTGACCATTTCTACACACAAACCCACCTATTCACCGCAATAGCTTACTTACCACCATCAATTCTGACTCTGTTGGATGAGATCCTTCTGGTGACCATTTCTACACACAAACCCACCTATTCACCGCAATACCTTACTTACCACCATCAATTCTGACTCTGTTGGATGAGATCCTTCTGGTGACCATTTCTAAACACAAACCCACCTATTCACCGCAATAGCTTACTTACAACCACCAATTCTGACTCTGTTGGATGAGATCCTTCTGGTGACCATTTTCTACACACAAACCCACCTATTCACCGCAATAGCTTACTTACCACCATCAATTCTGACTCTGTTGGATGAGATCCTTCTGGTGACCATTTCTACACAAAACCCACCTATTCACCGCAATAGCTTACTTTCAACCATCACTTCTGACTCTGTTGGATGAGATCCTTCTGGTGACCATTTCTACACACAAACCCACCTATTCACCGCAATAGCTTACTTACCACCATCAATTCTGACTCTGTTGGATGAGATCCTTCTGGTGACCATTTCTACACACAAACCAACCTATTCACCGCAATAGCTTACTTACCACCATCAATTCTGACTCTGTTGGATGAGATCCTTCTGGTGACCATTTCTACACACAAACCCACCTATTCACCGCAATAGCTTACTTACCACCATCAATTCTGACTCTGTTGGATGAGAACCTTCTGGTGACCATTTCTACACACAAACCCACCTATTCACCGCAATAGCTTACTTACCACCATCAATTCTGACTCTGTTGGATGAGATCCTTCTGGTGACCATTTTCTACACACAAACCCACCTATTCACCGCAATAGCTTACTTACCACCATCAATTCTGACTCTGTTGGATGAGATCCTTCTGGTGACCATTTTCTACACACAAACCCACCTATTCACCGCAATAGCTTACTTACCACCATCAATTCTGACTCGTGTTGGATGAGATCCTTCTGGTGACCATTTTCTACACACAAACCCACCTATTCACCGCAATAGCTTACTAACGACCATCAATTCTGACTCTGTTGGATGAGATCCTTCTGGTGACAAGTTTTACACACAAACCTACCTATTAACCGCAATGGCTTGCTTACCACCATCAATTCTGACTCTGTTGGATGAGATCCTTCTGGTGACCATTTCTACACAAAACCCACCTATTCACCGCAATAGCTTACTAACGACCATCAATTCTGACTCTGTTGGATGAGATCCTTCTGGTGACCATTTTCTACACACAAACCCTACCTATTTCACCGCAATAGCTTACTTACCACCATCAATTCTGACTCTGTTGGATGAGATCCTTCTGGTGACCATTTCTACACACAAACCCACCTATTCACCGCAATAGCTTACTTACAACCATCAATTCTGACTCTGTTGGATGAGATCCTTCTGGTGACCATTTCTACACAAAACCCACCTATTCACCGCAATAGCTTACTTACCACCATCAATTCTGACTCTGTTGGATGAGATCCTTCTGGTGACCATTTCTACTCAAAACCCACCTATTCACCGCAATAGCTTACTTAACAACCACCAATTCTGACTCTGTTGGATGAGATCCTTTCTGGTGACCATTTCTACACAAAACCCACCTATTCACCGCAATAGCTTACTTACAACCATCAATTCTGACTGTGTTGGATGAGATCCTTCTGGTGACCATTTTGTACACACAAACCCACCTATTCACCGCAATAGCTTACTAAACGACATCAATTCTGGCTCTTTTGGATGAGATTCTTCTGGTGACCATTTCTACACACAAACCTACCTATTCACCGCAATAGCTTACTTACCACCATCAAATTCTGACTCTGTTGGATGAGATCCTTCTGGTGACCATTTCTACACACAAACCCACCTATTCACCGCAATAGCTTACTTACCACCATCAATTCTGACTCTGTTGGATGAGATCCTTTCTGGTGAACATTTCTACACACAAACCCACCTATTCACGCGCAATAGCTTACTTACCACCGCCAATTCTGACTCTGTTGGATGAGATCCTTCTGGTGACCATTTCTACACAAAACCCACCTATTCACCGCAATAGCTTACTAACAACCATCAATTCTGACTCTGTTGGATGAGATCCTTCTGGTGACCATTTGTACACACAAACCCACCTATTCACCGCAAATAGCTTACTTACCACCATCAATTCTGACTCTGTTTGGATGAGATCCTTCTGGTGACCATTTCTACACACAAACCCACCTATTCACCGCAATAGCTTACTTACCACCATCAATTCTGACTCTGTTTGGATGAGATCCTTCTGGTGACCATTTCTACACACAAACCCACCTATTCACCGCAATAGCTTACTTACAACCATCAATTCTGACTCTGTTTGGATGAGATCCTTCTGGTGACCATTTTCTACACACAAACCCACCTATTCACCGCAATAGCTTACTTACCACCATCAATTCTGACTCTGTTTGGATGAGATCCTTCTGGTGACCATTTCTACACACAAACCCACCTATTCACCGCAATAGCTTACTAACCACCATCAATTCTGACTCTGTTGGATGAGATCCTTCTGGTGACCATTTTCTACACACAAACCCTACCTATTCACCGCAATAGCTTACTAAACACCATCAATTCTGACTCTGTTTGGATGAGATCCTTCTGGTGACCATTTCTACACACAAACCCACCTATTCACCGCAATAGCTTACTTACCACCATCAATTCTGACTCTGTTGGATGAGATCCTTCTGGTGACCATTTCTACACACAAACCCACCTATGCACCGCAATAGCTTACTTACCACCATCAATTCTGACTCTGTTGGATGAGATCCTTCTGGTGACCATTTCTACACACAAACCCACCTATTCACCGCAATAGCTTACTTACCACCATCAATTCTGACTCTGTTTGGATGAGATCCTTCTGGTGACCATTTTCTACACACAAACCCACCTATTTCACCGCAAAAGCTTACTTACCACCATCAATTCTGACTCTGTTGGATGAGATCCTTCTGGTGA
Source organism: Schistocephalus solidus (assembly GCA_017591395.1). Lineage (NCBI taxonomy): Eukaryota > Metazoa > Platyhelminthes > Cestoda > Diphyllobothriidea > Diphyllobothriidae > Schistocephalus > Schistocephalus solidus. The sequence goes on along the minus strand of WEDG01004794.1, from coordinate 2,784 downwards.
CCATTTCTACACAAAACCCACCTATTCACCGCAATAGCTTACTTACCACCATCAATTCTGACTCTGTTGGATGAGATCCTTCTGGTGACCATTTTCTACACACAAACCCACCTATTCACATCAATAGCTTACTTACAACCATCAAGTCTGACTCTGTTGGATGAGATCCTTCTGGTGACCATTTTCTACACACAAACCCACCTATTCACCGCAATAGCTTACTAACGACCATCAATTCTGGCTCTGTTGGATGAGATCCTTCTGGTGACCATTTTCTACACACAAACCCACCTATTCACCGCAATAGCTTACTTACCACCATCAATTCTGACTCTGTTGGATGAGATCCTTCTGGTGACCATTTCTACACACAAACCCTACCTATTCACCGCAATAGCTTACTTACCACCATCAAATCTGACTCTGTTGGATGAGATCCTTCTGGTGACCATTTCTACACACAAACCCACCTATTCACCGCAATAGCTTACTTACGACCATCAATTCTGACTCTGTTGGATGAGATCCTTCTGGTGACCATTTCTACACAAAACCCACCTATTCACCGCAATAGCTTACTAAACAACCATCAATTCTGACTCTTTTGGATGAGATCTTTTCTGGTGACCATTTCTACACAAAACCCACCTATTCACCGCAATAGCTTACTTACAACCATCAATTCTGACTCTGTTGGATGAGATCCTTCTGGTGACCATTTCTACACACAAACCCACCTATTCACCGCAATAGCTTACTAAACGACATCAATTCTGGCTCTTTTGGATAAGATCCTTCTGGTGACCATTTCTACACACAAACCCTACCTATTCACCGCAATAGCTTACTTACCACCATCAATTCTGACTCTGTTGGATGAGATCCTTCTGGTGACCATTTCTACACACAAACCCACCTATTCACCGCAATAGCTTACTTACCACCATCAATTCTGACTCTGTTGGATGAGATCCTTCTGGTGACCATTTCTACACAAAACCCACCTATTCACCGCAATAGCTTACTAACCACCATCAATTCTGACTCTGTTGGATGAGATCCTTCTGGTGACCATTTCTACACACAAACCCACCTATTCACCGCAATAGCTTACTTACCACCATCAATTCTGACTCTGTTTGGATGAGATCCTTCTGGTGACCATTTTCTACACACAAACCCACCTATTCACCGCAATAGCTTACTAAACGACATCAATTCTGACTCTTTTGGATGAGATTCTTCTGGTGACCATTTCTACACACAAAACCTACCTATTCACCGCAATAGCTTACTTACCACCATCAATTCTGACTCTGTTGGATGAGATCCTTCTGGTGACCATTTCTACACACAAACCCTACCTATTCACCGCAATAGCTTACTTACCACCATCAATTCTGACTCTGTTTGGATGAGATCCTTCTGGTGACCATTTCTACACAAAACCCACCTATTCACCGCAATAGCTTACTAACCACCATCAATTCTGACTCTGTTGGATGAGATCCTTCTGGTGACCATTTTCTACACACAAAACCCACCTATTCACCGCAATAGCTTACTAAACGACATCAATTCTGACTCTGTTGGATGAGATCCTTCTGGTGACCATTTCTACACACAAACCCACCTATTCACCGCAATAGCTTACTAACCACCATCAATTCTGACTCTGTTGGATGAGATCCTTCTGGTGACCATTTTCTACACACAAACATACCTATTCACCGCAATAGCTTACTAAACAGCAATCAATTCTGACTCTTTTGGATGAGATCCTTCTGGTGACCATTTTCTACACACAAACCCACCTATTCACCGCAATAGCTTACTTACCACCATCAATTCTGACTCTGTTGGATGAGATCCATCTGGTGACCATTTCTACACACAAACCCACCTATTTACCGCAATAGCTTACTTACCACCATCAATTCTGACTCTGTTGGATGAGATCCTTCTGGTGACCATTTCTACACACAAACCCACCTATTCACTGCAATAGCTATCTTACCACCACCAATTCTGACTCTTTTGAATGATATCCTTCTGGTGACCATTTCTACACACAAACCCTACCTATTCACCGCAATAGCTTACTTACCACCATCAATTCTGACTCTGTTTGGATGAGATCCTTCTGGTGACCATTTCTACACACAAAACCCACCTATTCACCGCAATAGCTTACTTACCACCATCAATTCTGACTCTGTTGGATGAGATCCTTCTGGTGACCATTTCTACACAAAACCCACCTATTCACCGCAATAGCTTACTTACCACCATCAATTCTGACTCTGTTGGATGAGATCCTTCTGGTGACCATTTCTACACACAAACCCACCTATTCACCGCAATAGCTTACTTACCACCATCAATTCTGACTCTGTTGGATGAGATCCTTCTGGTGACCATTTTCTACACACAAACCCACCTATTCACCGCAATAGCTTACTTACCACCATCAATTCTGACTCTGTTTGGATGAGATCCTTCTGGTGACCATTTTCTACACACAAAACCCACCTATTCACCGCAATAGCTTACTTACCACCATCAATTCTGACTCTGTTTGGATGAGATCCTTCTGGTGACCATTTCTACACACAAAACCCACCTATTCACCGCAATAGCTTACTAAACGACCATCAATTCTGACTCTGTTTGGATGAGATCCTTCTGGTGACCATTTTCTACACACAAAACCCTACCTATTCACCGCAATAGCTTACTTACCACCATCAATTCTGACTCTGTTGGATGAGATCCTTCTGGTGA
>WEDG01004791.1:0-29177 GCA_017591395.1 Schistocephalus solidus | reverse complement strand
GGCCAACTTCTTTTCCCAACGGGTGATTGAAGAATGGAACAAACGGCCAGCTTCGATTGGTCAGGCTGAAAGCGTTGAAATGTTTAAAAGAAGACTTGATGCGTTTTTAATTGATGAACATATATTAAGTCGACAGCAATGATCAATATACTAAAACGACTATTACCATGTAACATTTGCTTGTTTTGCTAGCGTCTATCTGTAAATAGGGTTTTCATAAGTTCTGCCTATCTCCCTTATATATACTGAATTATAATTGGCTTGGATGGAATATTTGTGGGGTCATCCCTTTAAACTGCAGAGGAAGTTGATCCACACGGACGTCTGACAGAACGCCTTTTTGCAGAGGGTCGTTGGAGCATGGAACGGACTCCCTGACGAGGTGGTCCTTTCGGAAACTGTTGAAACATTTAAATGCAAACTCGATACTCATTTGCTGAGAAACTATTGTACACATAATGAAGCTTGTGTCAGCAGCGGCAGCTTGCCCCTAGCCCACACGTATCGATGATCCTACATTTTTATTTTTCACATTGAATACTGTTAACGTTTATTCTATTGCAATTTTTGCATGTGAATAGAGAGCTCAAGGGCGAAATCCTACTGCCCTAAATAAAGTGACTTAAGCTTTCGGTTAGCGATCCGAACGAAACTATTTCAAAATCCAGAATCCGACTCTGACTTACATATCATGGATGGGGCTACAGCCTAATCAGTACGAGAACCCTGCTTAAGTAAATTGTTTAATCGAAACACATTTCATAACTTCGTTTGACATTTCATAAGATAGGAAATCTACTGTATCTTCGTTTCCAGATTTCTTTTGAAAACCGAAGATCTCAGTTTAGGCTGTATTATCCATGCTGTTACTATCAGGATGGCAAAAAAATTGCTGGGGCCTTCGATGCTCTTCTAAATACATCACAGCTCGGCCTGTATGAACTTGTGAAAATATGAACTTGAACCTAAACAAACGCGCTTAATTGATTTTGGTGTGGTGCGCGTGTATTGCTCGCCGTTTTTGCGTTGCGCATCAGGTACAAGTAATTTGGCTTTACTAAACGTCCTTTACTTTTTGTTGACTTAAATTTGCTCTTATAGACTCTCAGTTCCTTAGTTTTCTTCATCCGACTCTGCGAAACATTCGCGTCTATCATGCGGCGGCTGAAAGCCAATGAACATCGAGTACTCGTCGAAAAGATTAACAAATAGTATGCCTTGACAGTTTCCTTTTTACCCAGACCAGTATTCAAGATGCTTCGGTGCTCCTAGAGAGATCAGGCGAAAAGTATGACTTTTACTTTCACCGGGATCGTGTTTTCTACTGTCGGTATGTTTTCCTCAAAATTTAGCTTTTATTGAAAACTAGCGTTGATTTGGCAAAGAAAGCTGAAAGTGTATCTCGGAAAAATCTCCTTAGTTTTGGGACGTGTTTCGGTAAATTCACAAAGGGAGGCAAATTTCGTCTTCACATAACCGCACTCCCATACCTCGCTCCCTATGCGAAGAATCGGATATGGGTCAAGCCTGCGGCTGAGCAACACTTCCTTTATGGTCAGCATGTCTTAAAGTCAGGTTTGGCTCGCGTTTCCGAGGACATCTCTCAGTATGATGGCGCCGTTATTATGAGTATGAACGATATTCCTCTGGTAAGTGACGAAATAAACTTTTACGGTCACAGGGATTCGGTGTGGCTGCTAAATCAACATCGCAAATGAAGAATACTGACCCGATGACCATCATAGCATTCCATCAGGCAGACATTGGAGAGTACATCCGCAGTGAGGAGACGATTGTTTGATCATTTCTGTCCCCCACTCGCGCACAAATTGTAAATAAATTTCATATTTTTATCACTCTTTTTCATGTTAACTGCCATCTAAATGCGTTTGAAATTTCCTCATCGGAAAATGTAAAAATTTATATACTTAATGGCACTGCGTTTTGCCTTGCTTACCGAATACTCACTGGTAGATAATTTATTCATGAGGCTTCCATATATAGCCTTGAAATTATAGCGTTGGCCTTATGCTGCTCTCAGGAATACGTTTTCGTTTATAGAGTAAAATTTTCATTCAGTGACGTAATGGTGATTTTAATACTCGAGACAACTGGCATCCTGATCTGCACCACAATTCTGTCGGCAAACCAGTTCGTGTCGTGAACTTACGTTAAATTACTGCGCATATTTTTAGGATATCTGGTGCAAGAGCATAGGCAACTAACCTCCGTTATATCCTCCATGTTAATTATATCCAACCGCACGGTTATATAATCAATCCTTTAACGCATCATTTATTGGACTTGCGAGATCAAAATATACTTCGGATGCCCACTACCAATTTAATCCGTTTGAATTTTTCAATCTGTTCTTTTTTTCAATATCATTCGTCGAAATATGGCATAAACTGCCTCGTGTTTTAGTGCCTAGTTGCAACTAAAGGGACGCAGTTTGACAAACAGGCTATCACATGTTAGGGCTAATAAATTAAAGTAGTGTTTAATCCACGTGCAATTATGTATAAATAGTTCACGAAACTATATCAAGCATTAGTGTTAATGAAAATCCGTTTGACATTTTACTAGTATTGTGGGCTTCGACGTACGTTATGCGCATGTGCCGACACTGACCGTCGCCTGCGATGAGGCTTACCATTGTGCCACTAGGTGGGTACAGCCATGACTATGACTGGATCTGTTAATCGAGGTCGATTGGGACCTTTAACGTGCACTAGCAGTGGAAAAATATTGGTGGAAGCTGGGCGTTGATGGCACGCCTATCGTTTGCCCTAGTCTCCAAGACAACTCCAATTTAGACAACTTTGTGTGCAAGCCTTCTTCGCATCCCTTGGTTGACTTACAGACACGTAACGGGATTTCTATCGTACACATTGCCTGCGGGATCTATTTTGCAAAGGATCTATTTCGGTGGTTGCCTCTTGCTCGTCCCACGATGTGGCCGTTCCATCGTCATTAGACCTGCTGTAGACCTGGCGAATAATGGAACTAGATGGTTTGCCGGCCAAAATCATTGCCATGCTCAAGGCCTACTATCTCTCCACCACTGCGTGAGTCCTCATACCTAACAATCACTCCCAACCCTTTGAAATCTGATCTGGTGTTCGACAAGGTTGCCTTCTGTCTCCCATTTGATTCAACTACGCCATTGACTGGATTCTCGGGAGGACTCTAGGCGGTTCTGGTGGTGTGGAACTTGCACCCGAACTGACTGACCTAGACTACACTGACGGTATCGCCTTGCTAGCCTCCCGCTTTGGTGATCTAGTCCTTTGTGTCGCGGATGAATGAGGTCGCTACTTCGCTTGGCCTATCCATCAACACTGGGAAGACCAACTTGCTTTCGAGCTGCATCCCTGACCAGGAGAAAGCACCTCTCGGGATTAGTGGCTGTCAACCTGAAGAAGTAAACAGTTTCAAATATCTCGGGGCGCGGATGCTGTCGAATAAATAGAGTAAGGACGACATTGTCTCCCGAATCGACGCTGCTCGCCGGGTTTTTCTATTCTTAGAAAGTGCCTATGGACCCGACGTGACATCCGTCGCCACGAAGCTCCGCGTGTACCGTCGATCCGTCCAGGCGGTCCTCTACGGTTATTAATACTGGACTTTGTGTGTGGAAGATGAGCGAAGACTTGAGGTCTTTGACCGTCGTTACCTGAGAACTATCCTTCGAGTGAGGTACACCGACTACATCTCAAATTAGGCAGTCCGCACTCGCTGCGACAATATCACGAGGATATCTCAAGCCATCTAGGAAAGAAGACTGCGTTAGTTTGGGCACGTCCTCCGTTGCCCTCGTGAATTTTCTGGTAGACATGATGTGGCAATTTCCACCTTGCAACAAGCGAACCGTACACTGCTTTCTTGTGAACCAGTCAACGAACGGATGGCCCATGTGCGACTGGAAGGTCACTTCGAAAACATATCTATCGTCTGCGTGTACGCACCAACTTCCGCTGCCGAAAAGCGCGACAGAGAGAAGTTTTACTCGCAACTGCAAGCGTTAGTTGCAAGACTCTCGCGCCGCGATCTGTTAATTGTAGCTGGGGACTGGAATGGCCGGGTTGGACGTGGTAACACCACAATAAGTCATCTTATTGGTCGTTTTGGGCTTGTTCGCGATGTGAAAATGGTGAGAGACTGCTAAACTTTGCTGATCAGAACCGACTGTTTGTCAAGAACACGGAGTTCCAGCACCGCAACAAACACCTGCTGATCTGGTATTCAAACAACGGTCATACGGCCAGTCAGATTGACTTTATCCTAGTCAGCTCACGGTTCCACAGCTGGGTCTATGATGGCAGATGGATGTGTGGTGACGAGACTGGTAATGCCTACAGGTCTGACCATGTTCTCGTCCGTACACGCTTGAAATTGCACCTATCATCCGCACCCAAAATGTCACTAGCTAGACGCCTCGATGTCTCCAAAATCCGGAAACCCGGCACTACCGATGCCCTGGACAGAGAAATTCGGTCTTGTTTTACTATCCGAGCATACGGAGAAGGCAGTAGTGAGTGGTCACCAATAAAGGCATTAGTCAATGGGGCAGCTGAGAAAATCCTTTGGTTTACTCAGCGATGCCGCAGTGATTGGATCAGCGGAAAAACCCTGCATTTGTCGGCCCAGACGGCTCGAGCCAGGTCCCGCGACGATGCTTCCTTCCGCCAAATCCGAAAGATGACGGCAACATCGGCTAGGGAAGACTGGACGAAATATTGGGCTGAAATAGCGACCTCGATGGAGCAGGCCTCAAACGTAGGTGACACTCGAAAACTACCAAATTATCCGCCAATTTAGTGGTAGGCCCTCTACACTGAGCGACTCTGTTCGTGACGTGAATGGCAGCTTTCTTGCTGAAAACCCGGCCAAGGTCGAGCGCTGGCGTGACCACTATGAGAACCTTCTCAATTTCGATACCGAGCCCAGAACCCCCTTACCACATGCAACGGAGTCTCATCTCTCTCCTGCCTATGCAGTGTCATGCGACCTCCCTTCTGAAGGAGAAGTGACTGATGCCATAAGAAGGTTGCGCAACAACAAGGCACCTGGAGAGGACGGTATACACTCTGAAATCTGCAAGTCTTGTGTCGACACACTGGCGCCCTGACTCCATGAAGTGATTGTACAAGCGTGGAAAGACGAGGTTGTTCCTGATGACTGGGGCTTAGGCATCCTTGTGCCTGTTTACAAGAAGGGAGACAAAACGAGATGCAGAAACTACCCTGGCATAAGTATTTTTGACGTTGCTGCTAAAATCTTCGCTATTGTCCTTCTGAGGCGACGCCAGGCTGTGCGCGACTCTAAGACGAGCCCCAAACAAGCCGGATTCCGTGCTGGGCGTGGATGTGCAGACCAAATATTCACAACAAGGCGCATCCTTCAATCCTGCCATAGTTACCAGCACCCGACGGCCGTCTGCTTTGTTGACTTTGCCACCGCGTTCGATTCCGTTCATCGTGAATCCTTATGGCGGATAATGGCACTAGATGGTCTTCCATCGAAAATCATCGCCATGATCAAGGCCTATTACAGCTCAACTACTGCGCGAGTTTTTGTCCATAACAATCACAAGCATTCGATATGCGGTCTGGCGTGCGACAAGGTTGTAGTTTGTTGCCCATCCTCTTCAACTACGCTATCGGCTTGATTCTTGGGAAGGCCCTGTATGAAGAGGACGGTGTTGAGCTTGCACCCGGACGCCGGCTGACTGAACTTTACTACGCAGATGATATCGCTTTGCTAGCTTCAAGCTTTGGTGATCTGCAGTCTATGGTGTCGCGGGTGCATGAAGTCGCTAAATCGGTCGGCTTGTGCATAAACGCGGGGAAGACCAAAGATTTTTCAAGCTGCATCCTTGCCCAGGAGAAAGCACTTCTCGAGGTTGATAACTATCAACTTGAAGAGGTGGACAGTTTCAAATACCTTGAGGCGAGGTTGCTGCTGAATGGACTGAGAAAGGATGACATTGTCTCCCGAATTGATGTTGTTCGTTGAGTTTTCTCAAGCCTTAGAAAGTACCTGTGAACCCGACGCGACATTTCTATCGCCACAAAGATTCTCACATACCGTGCGTCTGTCCGGTCTGTCCTTCTCTGTGGCTGTGAATGCTGGGCTACACGCGTGGAAGATAAGCGAAAACTGGAGGCATTTGACCACCACTGCTTGAGGACAATCCTCCGAGTGAAGAACACAGACTTCGTCTCAAATGAGACAGTCCGCACTCGCTGCACAAACATCGAAAGGATATCCCAAGCCATCCAAGAACGACGACTGAGGTAGTTCAGGCACGTTTATCGTCGCCCACCTTACGAGCTCAGTGTTACTGCACTTGAACCGACCCCACTAACAAATTGGAGATGTCGAAGAGAGGGTCAGCTCAAAACCTGGCTCGACACGGTTCGGTAACACATGGAGGCGGTGCTTGGACCTTCGTAATTCGGCGTTAGTCGCTGAACAGAAGAATGGGTCGAGTTATCCAGGGCTGCTGCCGCGAATCGTTACGCGTGTTACAATACGTCACATCATCGAGACCGGTTAGATCAGGCAAGCCGTAACAAAAGGTCTCTTATTTTCCTTGATATTGGCATTTAAGCACTGGATTAGGAGACTGATCGCAGTGGCTAACAGGCGTACTAGTGATTTATCACAACCTGGTCTACGATAGCCGAGTCGGCGCCAGTTGCCGGAGGGATACCCGTCCAGTCGTTAGAACAGCCATATACATCAGAAGAATCAGTCTAAAAAATAACTGATCTTCTGGGATTGCTCAGCAGTATTATTACATAGGTCGTCCTGCAGTTACTAGTCTAAAAGACGGAGTTCTCAGGACACGATCCCACAAAATGCACCAGACTAACTAGGAAGCCCCTGGACACCGTCTGTCCATCCAAGACCATGCCGTGTTTGAATTTAAATTTCGGTTAATGTCGCCTATTGTACATAACCAGGGCGGAATGAGATACGCCTTTATCTTATGAAGTGTGAATCGAAATTGTGGTCTGTTTCTTTCGATTGGAAGTGATTACGTACCGGGGTTGTAAGATTGATTTCCGTATCAAGATATTTCTGTCGCGCCAGAATGGGGATCTTTCCTGCCGGATAGTAGAGCGGCCTTCAGTGAAGGTTAGCTGCGAAATAAGCAGACTCTCTGGTCCAAGAATAAGCAGTCGCGAACCAGCAGTGACAGTCCTACCAGGGCGCGGAAGGCTGAGGTCTGGCACGCCGTCTGCCTTATAAAATGCCACAAATCCCTACGACGGCACTGTAATATGGCGACCGTGAACCGCCATTGAGCCAGAGCGCTAGAGGCGACAACCTGGAACAAACAATCCGAGCGGCTGTTGGGGATCCGCCCGTACTCAAGACACCTCATGACAATGATTACATACCGGGGTTGGAAGATTGATTTCCACGCCAATATATTTCTGTCGAGCCGGAATGTTGATCTTTCCTGCCACCTGCAACAGCTAAATCCGCTAAAAACTCGCTACTTAAAAAGGTATAATTTCTACTGGTTCTCTGTGTTCTTATATATTCAGCCGCATTTTCATAAAACACCAAATATCCTCTCTCGTGCTCCTTTTGTAGTAAATTACCGATTTTTCCATTTTTTACTCGAAGGGAGACGGTGCATCGGCTGCAAAATCGTTGTGGAATTGGAAAGGCATTTTTAAAACTACAAGCAACTGTTTCGTCGAGCATTGACAACCAACGTGGAAATTCATGCTACCAAATTAGTCGTTTTTTAGCCAGGGTGCTTTCTTCAGGCGGTTGGAAGTATTTTGGCATTATGATGCATGATAATTAACTTAACAACACTACTGAAGTAAGCATTTACAATCGAGACACGCCATCTACTGTATGCTGTGATACACCGAAGTTCAGTTCAGAAAAAAGAACAAAAACATGTGCATTAAGAGAACCGGCAAACTGCCACAAAAGATGCCTGGCCTGTCGGCTATAACAAAATACGTTTAAAGTAAACGGGCGGGGAGGGGGGAGGGTTGCAGGGATGATTAGATTACCTTTGTTGCACATGAGAACAAAACTAGTCAAAATAAAAACCGCTCACAAACAGATTGCTTAGGAAATGCGGAGGTGGCAATAACGAGACCGCAGAGTTTCGAGCGAACTCGTGAAGTTGGACACCGTTAGGCCAGCTAGTTATGCGGCTGGAAGTTTAAGTGACGTGCGGGAAGGTGACGGAGGGGTAGCCGCTGGCTTGAATGACGGTCCAAATGGAACAGACAGAAGGCGCTGTTGAAATTTGTAGGCTGGCACCAGGAGCGCCTCCTCAGACAAGCGAGAAGAGCCTGCAGTGGCGACTGACACCTTGGCTAGACCGTCCCAGTGGTTGCCATGGAAGGCCACCAGATCACCGACCTTAAGACCACTCCTCGAATCGGGAATAATGACTTCATAGGGCCAGGCCTGTTGGCCACCGTAGTAGTAGACATCGTCTAGCGACTGGAAGCATGCGCTCGCATCCCCTAGTCTCGTCACTCTCGTCTGCATCAACTCGTAGGCCAAGCGACAAATCTACAAAGTGAAGGAAGGTTAGAAGGCACTTTACTGCAGTTGCTGCTATGCTACTACCACAACTATGGTTTATACCACTACTATTACTACTACTAACTAATAATAATAATAGTAACTACTGATACTACTACCACTTAATAATAATAGGAAAGAATCATGCTGGACACGCGTCCCTAAAAGTGGAGATCAATGACAGCTGCGTCGTCGCGTAGAATTCAGTGTAGCACTTTGCCTACTGGAAACCATGACGACCAGTGCGCTTTGTAAACGAATTGAATTACAATGGAGACTTGCACAGCATCGACCTTACTCTCTCCTAAGTCCATCGACTTCCGTAACATTCGCTTCCGCCTATGCATTTCACACATGCTGACTGGACGATCTTCAGGAGGAAAATCTCACTGGGGTAAACTCATTTCTGGATGTTCCGTACAACGAATGAACGAAGTAACATCACGCACATTGGTAAACCGAAAGGGATTTATGCTGAAGTACTCCTACCTTAAGAGAGCAATCAGGCTATCACTCACGAACGGAGTGTTGTCAACAGTATAATTATTTTATTAAAAACACACTGTTCCGATGAAGATGACTAAATTGTTTGCGCGAATTATTTTCGCAGAGCGGCCACCGTAAAGATTGTGTAGATCGCTGCATGAGACTTTAGTAGTTAAAGGAAAAATAACCAGACAGTCCCAACAAAGCGACGAAACGAAATACTTATGAACTCTTTCTTACATTAAGAATGTGTCGGAACTCATCGAAATACACCTAATAAAGAATCAAATTCAAGTGGCACAATAAACAGAAGACTGTGCACTCAGCTTCTACACTCTAAGGATATAGTTAGCTATTTCGACAAGAAAAAAGTCGTTTGCAAGATCTCAGAGGATGCTGTCTGATGATCAGCCAGGACAATCCGCCTCTACATGTAAAGAAGCGAGAACACCTGTCTCAAGTAGTCAAGCATGCCCCGGACACCGGACACACCTTCGCTTAAGCTAAATTTTTTATTGTATCTGACTGTCTTTTCAAGAAGGACGCAGATTTCCTCGAGGCCATACACTCATATGGATCATACATCCACAGGTATACGAAGTTAACGTTTTGATGGAGTCAAATGGCAGTCTCCGACAACCTTCGGAGGGGCCCATCGACTTGTTTCAAGACCCATTTCACTAACAAAGTTCGCGTCCACAATACTGCCGTAGGAAATCGACTTCGGTGCGTTTGCAAAGCCAAGAAAATACGGAGAGAAGAGGAGCGAGAATTTAGCGTCCAGCGCAATGGCCGCATTCCGAAACGGCTGCCTCGCACTCACGTGACGAGGGTTCGAAAATTATTCTCTGAGTTACGGGAGAGTGGCAATGCAGGTGGTTCAGAAACATCTTATGAAGAGCCCGACGTGACCCCATGGAGACCAGTTGGGAGCCTCAACCAAACCGCTCGTGGAAAGGAAGCTGTGGCGGTTGGATACGGCCTTGGAATTTGGACACAAAATGCCAAATCCTACGTGGAATCGGAAAGTACTGGCTGGTACGAGAAGAAAGCCTGTTAGCGAGATGGAAACAAAGAGAAGGAATAAGAAGGGAGCGGACAGGTAAGTAATCCCCAGAACCGGCCGCGTAATGATATGAGCTTCCGGGTTTGTTGGAAGGGGGTAATTCAGAGAGACAAGTGAAGAGTAGCAAATTAGTAGCTTCTGCAAGGCCTCATCGCGTCCGTCAAAAAACCGCGTGGGATGCCAACACAGACTTACTTTGCTAGAACTGCCAATCCTTTCACGAAAGCAGCCCCGGACAAATACCGGTAAGCGCACTGTCCCTAACCCAGCCTTGGCATAGAGAAGCTAAAAGTCAAAGCGGGGCCACATCTCCTTCTGGAACGATACCTTGCATTCACCAACAGGAGTGATTATCCAGAAGTTGACTTCTCTGTCCAATAGACCACTCCATCTCAAGGATGTTCCCACTTTGTCAGGATAAACTCGCCACCACAATCACCTATGTCCCCAAAATAAAAAACAACGGCAACGCGAAGATATCCTCGGCGCGTCGATGTCGAGACCGAGCAAAATAATTGTTCTCGAGGACTAGAAAGCCCGAATAGGTGTGTTGCCGACAGCCAAAATTACGATATTTGGTTAAGACTCATTGACCTGCTGTCCTTTTTCCGACTTCCACACGGACACTCGTGCTTCCACAAGGTCGTGGCCGCCCATCCGCCACTTGAATAAGCCACCCCTCGGTCAGCAAGTCAGTAGACACACACCCCTCGGATAATGCTACACACATCAAGTGCACAACATTTGAACTTCCTTCGGTAACCCAGTAACATAGCTGTGAGCCCCGCCTCGCTCTAACGCAGTTAAAAATTGGAAGCAGTCAAAGCCAGCCATGACTTCGCCCGTCGCCAATGCTGCATAACACAGCAACTGGGTGGGGGTTCGGTGCACAATAAGCCTCCCATTTCGGCGCCCTCCGTCTTGTCCTACAACTTGAGAGTTTGTCTGACGATTGTAATGCTCCGGGCACAAACACGGCTTAGACGCTACAGGTGCAGACCAAGCTACCTGGAGAGGAGTAATTAGTCTTCACGAGATAGGCCACTGCAACAGTAACGGAACCTGCCGAGCATCTGCGCAGAACACATCTCACTCATCATCAACACCGTGTTCGGGCTTTCCAAAGGCAAAAAGGGCATTAGCAAACCATTCTCGATTTTGTCAAGGACAACTGCTGGACTACGTGCTCGTCCGGCGACGTGACCACTATGATGTGCTGGCGGAAAGTGTAGAGCGTGATGTCAAGTGCAAGGCCGACTATCGACTTGTTCCAGAGATGAGATTGCATCGAAAGCGCCCTGTCCACGGACAAACCATGGATTCCGAAAAACTGTGGAACTAAAGACCTGAAATCCAATTCCCCGCAAAAAGACTCACAAAGCCCTTCGGCACTCTGAACCACGATGGAGTCTGAGAAATGACAATAAACCACGGATGTCTGGAGCGACTCAGGCATTTGGTTGCATACTCCACGACGGCGTTATTGAGCGCCAACCACCTGCGCCCTCTGTCATCTCCGGTCTTCTTGACTGTCTTGACACCGGGCTCAGGTGAGGGAGGAGAGAGTGCGGTAGCTGCAGCGTAAGGCTACTATCACTTAAAACTAATTCACGCGCAAGTCACCGACCCTGCACCACCTGGTGTGGAGCATACGGTGGACGTCGTCGAAATCGACGGTTGAACTGTCACATTGAGCGCATAACCGAGGACGGGCAAGTCTCAGACACCCTCACAATGATATGAAAGCGGACCATCCTCTCGTGTCCTCCACCTTGCTGATGGCACTGACGGTGACAGTCGGCCTGGAAGTGGCATGAAATTCCAAAGTGATGAGGAACTGCTCAACACCCGACTAAAACGTAAGGTCCACGTCCTCTCATACGCTGACACGTAGGCAATTAACACTGCAAATAGGGTAGATGTGCGATGGGGGGGGGAGAGGAATTTTTTCACGGTTTTTTTAACTTCGGAGTAACCTTTAGCACGAAAAACACAGTCTTCATGTCCTAAAAGAGAACTCATGATAAGTGTTGAGGAAAATTACCACAGACTTACAATCAAATTTGCGGACCTACGAAGGCCATCTCGTAAATAATACTCTAACGTAAAGGAACACAGACGAAAAGAGAATTTGAAGTGACACTAAAAGATCCGGACACGGAGGTCCTACCATCCGAAGGCGTGGGAAGAGGAAAGTGACATGGATGCTGCACAGGTTCGCTGTATTACCAACAAATTGGCACTCCTCTTGTGACACCGTGATGAACCTCGCAGGTGCGCACGATAAACAAAGACTTCGTGTGGGTTTTCAATGACCGGGATCTTTAGTAGACAAAATAAGTAGAAAGCAGACCTGTGAGGAGAATGTGCAGACCAGGTAATCGGTATGTGAGAGGGCGACGACGTCGGTGATGACGGCAACGAGTGCGTCGTGGGTGTAGCGTGAAGACAGTTCGGCAGATTTGGCACGCTGACTATCGCCGATAAACTCGTAGTCCGGATACTTTCGTCGAGCCTCCTCGAAGATGGAGGCATCATCGGTGGTGATTAGGACACGACGCTTGATGCTCGAAGAGGAAGACTGTTCTTCGGGGAGCTCAGTGTCGTCATCAAGCCATTCCTTGATCGTAAAGGAAAGACAATAGAGGAACAGTGATTGGGAGGTAGTTGGATCTAAGCACGCTTGTATGAGAGGGATAATGCCATCGGATTTCCTCAGTAAATTGAAATAGAAGTTTGGTGGAGGCTTCTGAGGACGTGATATTGTGGCACATTTCCTTTCCAGCTGGGGGTACGCGACCGTCACTTCCGATAACGTGGGCAAATATGGGGGCCTCACAAGGAATTCGAATTTATCCTTAAGTGACAGGCTCCCGGTGATTACTGCCCCCACGGAGTCCACCAAGGCATCCAAGCCGAACACTTCTGTCTTCCGCTCCTTCCAAGTGCTGCAATAAAAAGGTTGTTCTGTCAATACTATCTCCCTAACTTGTGAGCTGGAATCTCGCTATTTTTGTTGATTGTGCGTTAGAAAATCCTATACACTCGAAATGCTCCTATTCAAGGAAAATAAGCACATCAGGGTCGACTGACAGAAGTACAGCTGACTTTAGCATCCGAAAGCTCAATTCTCGAGGGGGCAGGAAGTATCCCCTCGCCGCCTCAGGTCCCCAAGTCGAAAGGTGTGAGCTGGTGCGGAGCGATGAGACTACCGCTCGTATTTCGCCAGCCGACCAGAGCAGCAACGTCTAGACATTTATGGTGCACCAGACGCTTTGGTGCATCTTGTCGCACGTTTACTATGGATTAGAATTATCTAGCACATGACTGCCCGTCTCGTACAGCGTGTATGTACTTTACTCTTGTTTGTCTTATAGTCGGTTGTGATTCAACAGACGGTAAGAATAATTCACACTAACTGGCTTATCCGACAGAACTACCTTCGTTCTCTGATGGTAGAAATCAAGAATGGCGACCTCGTGTTCCCATACATCTGCATCTGTTTGTTTTTTTTTTTTTTGGGGGGGGGTTCAGTCGGTGGTTGAAGTTGGTTGAGGAAGGCACATATGAACTTAAAAAACTGCAGCCTAAGTCCCATCAGTCTCCGCTGGTCGAATTCCGAAATTACTGCTTTTGGTACCTCCAAGCTGCTATTCCTAGAAGATCGTCTATATTTACTTTTGTTCTATTGCAGCATTTCGTTTAATACATACAGATCCAGTCCCCTGTTGATTTCTGTCCATTCTCCAGCAGTAAAATGTAACCATTAAATTATGAAAACATAAGTATATACTACTTATGAACATCAGTGTCCACATTCAGTAGTTACATTAAAAATTTTCAGTTAAATGGACGAATTCGGATGAATCCGAAAAGAATTGGACGGCACAAATCGTAATACCCGAAACGTTTCACTAAAACCCGCCGCGATCCGGTGATTCGCATCAGCACCACCGCGTCGGTAAGATTGCGGTGATGCAACAATCACCCTGACACCCAGTCGCTACCCGCTTGTGCTTTATCACGTCCTCTGGCGAAATGGTCAAGAAGGGCACAGCAGACTCACATCTTTTCGTCGCATCAGGAGCTGTTCGGCCTCGCGTTTCTTGAAATACTCCTCCACGTAAAACATGTATTCATCCAGTGCGTGGAACGAAGCCTCTGATTGAATCTACAAGAAGAATGGAGTCGTAGAAAATCGGTCAAGTAAAGTTGGAAAGGAATGATTACTTGTAAATGGTATGCTCTTCACAGACAAATTCATGAGCTGGTAGTCGATGTTCCAAGCTGGTATCGACCAGAAAGTCCACAGAACGCTGAGAATAGGCAGGGTGCTCACAGGGTCACAATGCGCCCTAAGGAGGCCACGCGGGGGCTAGACTAGGGCACTGTAGTTGTTATTGGGGATACGCACCCCTTTAAAAATGCCGCACGTGGGGGTGGTTGCACGCCAAGCTACAGGTTCACGCTGCATCAACCTACCCCGGTCAGGTGGGAGGTGAAGAGAGAGAGCAACAGATATTGCACACGTTTCGTAACACTACAAACTACTTCGCGCGCAAGCCACCGGTACCAGCGTCCACCATGCTAGGGCGCACACGCGTAGATATAGTCGACAACGACAATCGAGCTGTTCCGCACATAAATTTAAGTCCGAGTTACTTCGTACGTACATAGGATACAAACATATGAAAGGCACTTTTTAAATTTGAACAAAATGAACCTAACCGTAATCGCCGATACAGGGGTTCAATGGGATTTTCCATATCGGTAAGAGCAGTCGGCCAGCTAATCTTAAGTGATTTTACGGACTACACCCACGATGCAAACATTGAATTCATTCGGGGAATGCGGCCATACTCGTCATAAAAAGGTCTTGCCACGTTGCCTAGGTCACACGCACAAGTTACCATCCCCCCCCCCTTCAGGATGGCGTGTGGCTCAAAGCGATAAACAATGTTGTCTACCGCCAGTATCTTTGTACTACTGGCAGTCCATTACCAGGAGATAACCCACGGCATGAAACCTACAGCTATCCAGCCTGAAGTTGTCTGTGATCTCGCCGCTAAGTTGAAGAGATGATAGACATCTGAGTTTGGGGAGCGGATACGGTCAAAGCTGTCCTACTCTGTGGTGATGAAACTTTATAGTTACGCGCTGGGGCAATATCGGGTTGTTTGATAAATGGTGCCCCCGGAGAATATTGTAGCCTCAGTTCCGAACCATGTTTCGAACGTAGGACTTGCGTGCTGACCAGGAACACTCCTCACCAATGATGCAATAAAAGGCCGCCGTCGGGAGTGGTTAGATCATGCACACCGTCGACCCGAAAGGAAGCTTATCCGAGGTGCCATATTTCCGAATCCCTCTCCAAATTGGCGATACTGTCGTGGCAATGGGCAAACGTGGTTAAGTCCGACCTGGGAGGGGGGGGGTGGAAGCTGGAGGAGACAATAGGACCTATAGTCTTCTGTGTTCAGGAGTAGAATTCCAACTGTACAGCGACTAGTGAGAGTCAAACCAGTTAGACAAAAGCATACGCCACACTGGTTCGTAACGTTGTAGACTCAGGCATCGATTGAACCAGCGATGCAGCCTGAGCAGGGCAGGATTGATATTTCTAGGGATGCGTGCCCATAACAAATTTCACACGGGGGTATGGTGACACGGTTAGGGGCGGGTTCTCTCTGCGCCAGTCGCCTCCGCCCCTCTCGACGATGTCTTCACGTCGGGCCTAGACGGGCAGGAGGAGGAGGAGGAGGAGGAGGAGCAGGAGGAGGAGGAGGAGAGAATGCGGTGAATGCAGCGCAAGTCTGCTATCACTATAAACTAATCCACACACAAGTCACCAATCCCGGCGTCACCATGCAGTGGGATACACAGCGGACACCGTCGACAACGAGGACTGAACTGTCGGTAGAAGGATAACAGAAGAGGACAGAACTGTGACAAACCTTGTCTGTGCGACGCACGTGCAGCCCGACAACGATGTCTTTGCGCTGATCACCGCGCATACTGGCTAAGACTTGCTGCAGTTGTGCCGACTCTTGACCACCACGGGGACGCATCACGTAGGAGAGGAGTTGGCCCACGAACCACACATGCGGCGCCCCGTGCAGTTGAGAGAGGCGATCTGCGAATGCCGCAGGCACCGCAGGGTGTGCGTAGGCGGGCAGGGGGTGCACGTGTTCAACTATTGGACAGAATACCGCCCGCGCTGATCCGAAAGACGCGGCTGAAGGAGGCAAAAGAGACTATGGTAAAAAAATGGAGGAAAGAGAGAGAGAGAGTGGAGTCAATTCCAGCAAAAAACATCCAATCCTTGAGTAGAGCCAGCCACAGAAAAGAACCAAAGGCAGGGATTGGTTGTGTGCTCCCCCGGTAGGACATGGGAACATTTGGTTGAATTGGGAATTTCAATTAACAATTAATGTCCAACTTTAAAATGCGGGGGCGTTCCTGGTCCCACGTCCTGTTGGGGAGGGGTGGGGGGTTGCCATTCGACTCAGTCGAAGGGCAAAATATTCGTTATGGAGGAAAGTGAAAGCGTCCTGAGTAAGAAAAATAACCTTACATATTTGACATGATGGAAGAAGCGTTTACTTCATAGGGTCAGTGAATAAGCGTTACAGACTGTAGGAAGGTAACGTTCTGGGCCTTTTACACGGTGAATATGCAAGCACTTTCCATTTGTCAGTAAACAGCCGAGAGACCGCCTAGGAGGTCATAAAATTATCGCTTCATACACCTAGTGAAGTTGAATGAATACCAGGAAAACAATGACAGAGGAGTTGTAAGCCCACAGTCAAGTTTGGAGGGAGGCAATGGAATCCCAGCCAAAGTGCCCTGACCCTACTTAGCTCGCAACAAGTCGTCTGTTTGAGCTAGTTCTGCACAACGCATGAGAGGGGAAAGTTCAGGTAGAGGGAAGTGGAAAAGGGGGGAAATCAAGGTGAAAACGAGGGGAGAAGCAAAACTCACATCCCCAAACCACGGTCGAGCCCGCCGCAGTCGCTCGACAGGAGGAGAAATCCTCGAAGACAGAGGAGAAGCCATGGTTCGAGTAGGACCACTTGCTGTTAGATAGCAGCAAAGTTCGGTTGGTGGCATAGGCGAGCACAAAACAGTGAACGACGTGGTGAATCTGACAGCCAAAGCCGCATCGCTTATTGATATCCATTACCAAAAACTTGGCCCGCTTACAGTCTGTGGGATGCTGACGGAAAGAAAGAGCACAAAGGTTACGAACCACTGACAAAAAAACTACGAGCTTACGGCAACGTTTTAAATAGCATCGTTAAGCACACGTTCTGGAGTGTGTGAAAAAATAATTGATGTTTGAGGGGGGACATGCATTGGGGAGTGTGCAACCCTCGCAAGAAGGGACGCCCACTGCATGTCCCACGAGGTGGGCGTAGCACCAATGAATTGCGCGTGAAATATTTCATAGTGAGACAGACTATCGAAGCCTCTATCGCTCTTCTATCACCAACCCGGCTCAGATGGCAAGACAATTTGAGGTGAGTTCGAGTGCAGTGGTTGATGAAGCTAAAGAGTTCGTCTACGCGTACCACACACGACCTACATTAAACGCGATTCCGACCTCATCCATGAGGATGCAATATAGGCCACAGTGGGAGGGATCCATTGTAGCCTGACCAGCAGTACGCCACTCACTCAAAAGTAATCTCAAAGGGACCGAATTATCTCGTCAGTTGGCAAGATTCCATTGCGACGCGTCGCGAAAACTTAAAACATGTCATATTTATTATAGTGAGGAGAGCGCAGATTCACTGTGGGGATGCATTTCCCCGTGTCAGCCCCACTCTCCCGCCCTCTTCCAGGCATCGGCCGACTATCTGAGCCTGATGGTACTAGGTGGGGCAAAGTGTGAGAAGCCGTTCCACAGAAATAATAAAAAGCCTAAAGTTCACTCGCTTTCTCAAAAAGAGGGTCATGTCAACGTTATACTGATATTCCCCGACGTTCGATGTTACCGAGGGTTAAAAATGAGATAAAAATTTCGTTGGCAGCCTGAATGCCATATTAACCAAAACTTTCCCGACAAAGAATATGCCGGAGTTCGATACCAAATCCAAGGACGGTTAGGTCAAAATGCCGATGAGGAAGAGCGAGAGAAAAGGGACAAATTGCGGTTAAAACAGAAGTCACATGGGGGAGGAATTCTGGTTTCACTGCCCGATCCGCCTTGCAGGAGGCGTCCCGGGGTGTAGTTGTCTGCTTCTCGCACACAAGGAGTATGGGCAGCTCATATTGCGTCGTAAATGCGCAGGACCAACACAGGGGTAAAATCAAGGCACAGCAGGCGTTGTTCGAGTTGAGATCCAATAAAAAATGCCAAACATGGTCGGGCATGGTAGCACGCGTGGGTGCAGGCTCACGCCGCATCAGCCACTCCTGCGATTTATGGCATCCCCACCCAGCAGGATCCGATTCAGGCGTCGCGGTACGGTCAGGATTAGTCTCCAGCCACCTGTGCCTGACCCCCATCTCTGTTCTTCGTGACTCTGTCTTCACTCCGGGCACAGACGGATGAGGGAAAAGAGAGAGAGAGAGTGCAGTCGATAAAAACTCATTCAGGCGCAAGTCACCGTCCCTGCAGCACCCTGCTGCAGAGCAGACGGCGGACATCGTCAGACTATAACAGTCTAACTGTCGATATCACATCGAAACCAGCAAGGGTTGAAATCCGAAATCAGGGCAGACACTTCATGGGGAAAGAGAAGCAAAACATTCTTCTCTCTACCATTACCAACCAGAGTGTAACCCAGTCTAATCGGCATGAATGAAAGTTTTTTTCTGCAGCTCAGAGGCCGCCAATTGGCATAGAACCACTTGGCATATCATTAGGGTTTTTGAAGTCATTAGAAGAGTTTCTTATGATAAGAAAGGGAAAGCTATAGGGCTTTGGCTTACTGCATTCGTAGGCAGTTCAGTCACACAAAAACTACATAAAATCGCTGAGGTGCACTACCAGCCCTTTGTTTCAGGAGTATGTAAACTTCAGATTACAACTTCCACGCCCCAGTAACTCAAAACGTTCGACTCTGATTAACCCGTCCCCCCGCCTAGATGCAGCGCCTCTGGTTAGAAGCCCAGATCCCTTGAGCTGGACAAGAACTGGCCGAAAACAATAAATCGGTGCGGCCAGTTTGCGGGCTTTTTCAACACGCCTGCTTTTAAGCACAGTAGGTTCACGGTGGACTTCTCTATCCAAAGGCCACAACTTCAACGTAAGTATGTGCATTGGAAAGCTAGTACAGGCAGAACGGTGTTCTTGGATGATCCAAGCTCCGAGGCTGCACGGCTATGCTTACTGTCGATGCCGAAGTTCTAGTCGATGACTGATTAAGAGCGCTTACAATACTCACTAGCATATACTGCAAATAAAAGTAACTCGCAATTTGCATTTATTTAATATGCATGTCTTCACGCTTCGGAATTTATAATGCCGCAGTAGAGGCCCAGAAGATAAGAGCACAAACTCAGCTGTGGTAATACTTCTGTAGGAAGCTGCTTCTTCTCGCAAAATACTACTTCAGTGCAGGGAATACTTCGGTTTAAAAACTTCCTCTAAGAACTTAATTGGCGTTAGTACATATGCCTATGCTAATGACCGCTTATAAGGTATGCAAAGCAATACAAGCCTAGTTCAACATTTCAAAAGGTTATTGGCACCCCCTCATAGGGGCATGGAGAGCAATAAGGACTAATTTTAATTCATGGAATGCGCTTACATCAGCGAAACATCGGCGGGTATCACTTATTGCCCTCCACTTCCTCCTCCTTCGACAGGAGGGGAGGATTGTCGCCTCCCCCGTAGCACTGCGCGAAGTTTCAGGAACAGTACACATTCCGAGTCCTAAACCTAACGCTTACCCTGATCCGAACCTCAATCGTAACTGCAAGCCTGTCGTTAACCCTAACATGACCCAAACCTAACCTAAGCACCATTCCCAAGCCTAGCACTAAATTCCGCGGCATTTATCGTAACGTGACGTGTAACTGCATGGTATTTCTATTACCCTGTCCTGCCGGGGGCCACATAAACAATCCTGGTGGAAAAATCTCTAATCGATAGAAAATCGGTCCTTAGACATTGACTAAAATTCGAAATTAATGATCAACGACATGAAATAAATATTGGAAATAATATGGCGTGGGTTAGAAGGAAAAATCCTCTTAAGAAGGGTATAAGTGCCGAAAACTCAAAAATACGTGGCAGACGAGTAAACTAAATTTTTATAAGTACGTAAAACCTATGCATGCAAACAACTGAGTAGATAAAAGATCATAAGCCAAACAAGGTTTTGCAACGTATTTTTCTTTCTATAATGTGTACGGTTTGTACTTAAATGTCCTGAAATAATTAATTAACATGAAATGTGTAACTCCTGTAGTGCCAAAATAACTTATAACAAAAGCATACACGTTGATGAACAGAGATGAACAAAATAAATATCAGTTAACACAACTTTTTCCAGTTTATATAGCGCACATTGAAAGTTAATTTAGAAGGTCCACAGTACCCAACCAGCAAATAGAAAGCCTGAAAATGTTCTCATTCCAAAGAAAACATAGCCACAAATGGGAAAAAACTTTGCAACAGATCATGGTCTGACAAATGCTGCATGTCTTTCGATGTTCTCTTACCCTGAAAACCCGAAAAAAGAACGTATGATGCTGGCTTGCAGTTAGCCCTATTCTTAACATGGGACTCCAACAAGCGCCCCAGAGCTCCATCCGATCAGTCCTCCGCGCATATCACCTTGGACTTCAGTGAGGGCTGTAAAAAAAATCCCCCAAAACCGGTGCCGTTAGGTGCCGATTTCAGGATTTGTGGGTAAAAATCGACACGCTGACAGTCAGGTCCCCCACCTAGGGGATCGCGTTTGGGGGAGGACCAGGGAGGAGAGAACTTCCAGTAGCTGAGAAACAGATAGCATAGGTAAGAGAAGTTGCGGCACACTGATGCACCATCCGGGGAGATTTCTGGAGATCGGCACTTCAAGCTCGTCTCTACTTAGATTTTTTCAAACCACGTTAAGGTTGCAGACATCAAACAGGATTTTTAGAATCTTCAAACGAAAACAACTGTGCCATCAAACAAGATACAGCTCTTTTTACAACCCATATTTTGGGTTGATTCTAGCTGACAAAATACGGCCTAAACGTCCGCAGACTTGCGGGATTTCGGAAAAAGCGGCTGGTGCTAGAGAATGTTACAAGAGAACCATGCAATATAGAGTACGTCGCGTCAAAACTAAAAAAATACGCAATAACAATCAAGACTTGCATACCTTAAAGGTCTCATTCGACGTTTTTTTTCTGAAAAAGTACTCGTGACTCCTAAAACCACCAAAGCATCGGTCAGGTTCTAGAGTTAAAGTGTAAGTTACGGTTCAACCGTAGATTTCGACGATTTCCAACTTGTACCCCACAGTAGTGTGGGTGCGGAGACGGTGACTTGCAGGTGAATCAACTAATAGTGGTAGACGAAATGCGCAGCAGCAACTACACTCTCTCCTTCTCATCAACAGGTTGCGGGATCGAGCTTCGGGTGGCCTACCGCCTGAGGTTGGCTATGACTGGCTGATGACGGCTAATGAACCACAAATGGACATTCTAGTCTCTCTTGTCTTTGTCATTGTTCAGCTGTCTTACTACTACTACTACAACTACTACTACTACGATTTCAACTACTACTACTACTATTACGACTACTACTAATACTTCTACTACTACGACTACTACTACGAGTTTTTTTACTATTACTACTACTACTAATACTACTACTACGACTACTAATACTACTTCTACTACTACGACTACTACTAATACTACTACAACTAATACTATTACGACTACTACTAATACTACTTCTACTACTACTACTACTACGACTACTAATTCTATACTACTACTACGAATAATTCTACTAATAAAACTACTAATACTACTACTACGACTACTACTAATAATACTACTAATACTTCTACTACGAGTAATACTCCTATTACTACCACTACTACTACTACTTCGACTACTACTACCACTTTGGCTACTACTACTAGTACTACTACTACTTGCTTCTATGCGGCTGCTGGTTGGGCTCGAGAGCGAGCCCCAAGGCAGAACGGGACGAGTGAGCGCCCCGTTAGCGATCGGTGAGCGTTCATCTACGACTCTCCTTCCTCATCCACCAGGCTCCGATATCATGAAAGAGTCAAGAAAACCGGGGACGGGATCGGGCACAGTGGCTGATAACTAGTCCGTCTACGCGTGTAACACACGAGCTGGACCACGCATGATTAACCAGGAATTCACATAAACAACAGAGGTTGGGATGGCTAGGACCTCAACTGAGCGTGAGAGCTACTAAGAAGGAGCCATCGCAGCCCCAGGCTCCGTTCTGAATGGAGGTCCAAACCACCCCGTCAGTTGGCAGCCCTCAGCATGCTGTGATCGATTCATGCACGTCAGCTTGTTTATAGAAAGGAATATGCGCTGTGTAAATAATGCGATTTCAGGGAGGCATATTTACGCGCGGATTACACTGTTGGCACGTAAAAAGGTCACAAAAGTGAAAGAGGCAGGCGCTTCACTGGAAAAGCGGTCAGGATTATGTCCCATTTCCCCCCCCCCCTCCCCCGCTAACACGAGCCAAGTGTGCGCGCCAGGCATTAGTACGCTTTAGTTCTCGGAGAAAACGCGTTTCCGCTAATCAGGTCAAATGGACTATCGCAACGTTTAAACCTGCACAGGTAAGGAAAGACAGCATTTTACTGCCAAGCAGTCACTTGGTGTAGTGAAATGCAGACAAACAAACGCGAAATGCAATGTAATAAACTATGAAGCAGCGACGAGGTAGTTTCTTGAGATCCACTGGCAATGAAAGTGAAAGAATATACTGTTTCGTCAATCGCGTGAACCCTGTTGGTAAAATGAAAAGAAAGCGATGCTACGGTAGCGTGATTCCAACCGAATAGGTACCGGTTAAAAATCAGAGTCAGATTTAAAGAACGTCATCAAAATTGCGAAAATTAAATCAGAATTAAATAAAAGCAATTAAACCACAAATACTTATTTAGCATTGCGTATGATTGCTTCGAAGTGGCCTTCATATTTTTTCAAAACACGCCAGCAGTGGTAATCCAAGTGTCCATGGAGTAAAGGCTCAGGAAATCTGCGGTTTTTCTTCAACGAACCTGAAGAGCGTGCAGTTTCGACTGTAAACTCTCTCCAAGCTCTTGGAGAGCCAGCTTTTTCGCAGCAGAAGCGCCATCGACGCGCGCTAATCCCTCGATTGTCGCTTCAAGATAACGAGAAAGTTCTTCGAATCGTTCGAGCAGCAACTCTTCACCGGGCGGCAGGGTCTTTTCTGTCTTCCATTTTCGCAGTTTTGAGCCAATCAGATAGCGTGACTCGTGGACAAAACGCAGTGCTCTTCGTTGCAGCAGCTGGCGGCTCAACCCAAGCAAGGCTACAAGACGTGGAATAGACAGGCATGAGAATCAACGAAGAGGTGCTTCGTGGACATAAATCGATAAAGAACGGGGAAACAACGGATAAAAGAAACAGGGGTAGAAAATAGTTTGACCCACTAATGCAGTGAACCAGAGCTCAAACTTCAGGTCTTTGCAGCCCGGAACTGGAGCGTGATCATCCGATTACACAAAATTAAACATCTGGTCGCCCTTATCTCTATCGATAGAACTGGTCAGCATTTCATGATATCAGAAGCGTTCACTGCACTGGATGCACTTTCTGTTCGGAGTTTCAGGTACCCCAGGTTTGGGTGTTCTCTACGCAACTTGCACTAGAAGATGCAACTTCCATAGGACAAGAGTTGTGTAAGGAAAACTTAAGTCTTTGAGGATGGAAAGCGGTTACAAGTTTAAGCGTTAGAAAACGAATACACGTCAGTCTTATTGAATTACTTACGATATTCAGTTCGCCATGCTCGAGTTATTGCGTGTAAATCATGCAAACCGACTGTAGCCGACTATGAGTAGAAGAGTCGAACCAAATAAATATTGGAAGAGACAATTTGCATAGTCTTACCCGATCGGTTAACCCCTTCAGCTGGTGGGAGACTGCAAATAAAGAAGGTATATGGGTAAACACCTAAAATCATACATCAGGGTGTAAAAACACTATTGACCTACTGACATGGTAGGTAGCAAACAAACTCTTCTGGGTGTTGGGTCAAGCATCACTTTAACGTTTTTTAAAAAAAAACTATAGTGAATAGTCTGTTTTACATATTTGTTTGCCCAGACAAACAAGTGGGAATATTCCGTAAACAGGAGGTACCTCATGCTTCTTAAAGAGGCAGAATTTGGTAAACAACCTATGGGGAGCCAAAGGCACTAAAGATGTTTCTTGCGACAACAACACTGGCAGAACACCTGTTCAAATTTCGAACGGTATGTGCGTTGGAACGAATTTTCCACGTCTAACACATAGATGTCCGAATATTAGAGCCAAAGACAACGACATCAAGAACTCTGGTCGATAAATGCTGGTTCAGGGATGGATTAGGAATGATTTCGCTTTGTTCTGGAGGGAAATATCGATCCTTGTCTCTACCGTTTTTGTCGGCACCATTTCTTGCCCAAACAGAACGGCCTACTGTTCGGAAAAAGGCAACTATATATAAGCATGCGGCTGAAAAAATCAATAAACGGCTACTTCATGGCGGATAGAACTTCTTGGGAGAATTCTATGAAAAGAGGGACTGCCATTTTTGGATTATTTGTCGTCGTCAGTCAGCCAGATCTAAACCTAGGTTTGCAGGAGCCGAGATTTGAGCACGGATTCTTTTTTTAATCGAGCACTACTAAATCCGATGGTCCTCGTCTTTATAATTACCAGGCGGAGCCCAGGTGTAAACTAAACATCAGCAAAACTGCACAACACCCTTCAAAGACGATGGAAGTCAAAAGACAATGTAATTCAACCCCAGACCAAATATCAAATAGCTGATACATGGTTGACGACAAATAACAGGCGTGGATTGTGATGACGACTTCCTAAGAGACACCTCGAGTTCAAGAATACAATACAGGAGCTCCTGGTAAACGGAAAAGGACGCTGCGACGACGTCCACAAAGAATACGGCCGTCATTTGCTGGTAGCTTTGACGAAATTTAAAAAAGCACCGCAGTGTGATTATACGATCTGCACGTCAACGCCTAACTCAAACCCCAACTTGACTAGGCTTTTTTCTCCAGTCCCGCACACTATAAAAGCACTTGGTAATGACAATGGCGAAAATTTTCGCAGTTAGGCCAATGAGATTTAGCCCGCGTTAGTTTTCGTACTTCGTCTTATCTCTACTCCTGAAGACAGGCCCAATGATAACCGAAGCTCAGTCACCAAGAACGACACCATTTTCCCATGTTTGCTCAAATACCTCGCCGAACGACGGTACCAAAGACGCCGGTGAGGATTTCACAACTTACATCAAGAACAGAGTTATCTGCTGCATGGAACCTATCGTTAACTTGGGGAATAATTGGCTTGAGTCTTCGATCTTCATCGGCGTTTGAGGTTCGCCCTATGAAAGTCACTATTCGGGTCGACCCTGCACCGTTATTGTTGAAAAACTCAAAGACACGAGTACGAAAGATTAGAATTTGACCGCGAAAGAGAAGCAAAAAAAACTGACGTGCACATGAAGGGCATGTCAAAAAAGCCGATGAAATTGGGTGTTAGGCACCTAAAATCTATCTACAGTCGAATCTACAGTACCAAAAATGGTGGTGTATGTATTTAAAAAAACTATCAGAACTCCCAGAAGACTATAATTGTGCACGGACGACAGTGCGGTAATCCGTAAAATAGATGGAAAATCTCGAAATTTGACTCACTGTCCGTATGAATGTCTGTGTCGCTGAGAGGATTGTAGGACATCGTCTAGGGTGGGCGCTACCCTGACAGTGCGAGCGGTGGGTTTTATGTTCGTTAGGAGGAAGATGTAAATATATATGGTAGTGAAGAGGAAGAGCAAACCGGGAACGAGCAAGCGCACCCTAGAAATCATCTTCACTGAAAAGAAAGAAACAACTAAGTTGGTGTACTTAAAAAAACAGCGGAAACTTAACTCATGTTGGCCGAATGTTGATTGCTCAACGTTTTCGACACCCATGCCCTGCAACCAAATTTATGAACAGCAGATAAAAAAATGTGTGACTTTGATTCCGAAATATGTAAGCAAGACAGAAAATCGGGAAACATTGACTTCGACTAGCGTGCGTACTTGAACGCAGACTCACTATGATTACGCAACAAAGCAAACGCTATAAAGAATATGAGGAAAAGAAGTAATCATTACCCGGAATGGCTTATTTGCCCATAATATATATTTAAGGAAAAAAATAGGCTAATGTCTTCAAAAGGCGCAGCAAGCACGGTGAGCAGTGCGTCCACTACAAATTCAGCCGGGATGCTATAGGGTCATCTATGTGCAAACCGAAAGCCTACTGACGACGCAATGGACCTCGATGTGGCAGTAGCTTGCAGTCGCAAGAGATAGAGTATGCCTGCCATGTCTAAATGATGGTGAAGGAGGCTAAAACTAAACCAATAAAACGGAGACTATTGCGTCCCGAATAACGTAAACCTAATAAAATTACACCTAATTTATGCTCCCTGTATAATAATTGAACAACCGGTCAGCCGGAAACGAAGAGGTTCGTCACTGCTCTGGTGGCGCAGAGGGTGAATTGCGCGTGAATATTTAACTCGGATGTCAGATTCGAGAAATATTTGCTACAAATTCTAACCTCACGCCCATATTGCTCAAATGTTCAGACGAGTTTAAAACGACAAAATATGGATGTGGATGCATTGATTGACAAGGCAAACTAGTTTACCACTGCATACGACATAGGTCCCGCACACTAAATCAGTGCTAAAAGTGTTTCAAAAAGGGAGTGCATTGATTTTGTCATAAGTGAATACCCTTTGAACGACCTATCGCAGCTCACCAACAGTTCTGTTTAGTAAGTTTGTAACCTCGTCAGTGAGTAAACCTTTAAAGCTCGATTATTAGCTTTTAATAATGGTTTTAGGCGTTTAAGCTCTCAATCGGAGCGAATAAGTGCACGGTATCCGAAATACTTCAACCCCAATAGATTTGGACCCAATTTCTCATAACGACTGGGTACTCCACAAAATTGAGACTTTTTAAATCAGTCCCAGATCTCGCATGAGGTGAGTGCCAGAGCGGTCGCATTCAAAAACAGTATAATATAGCTTAAAATTCAGACGGAGACCGAAGTGAGCTGAATCCACGCAAGTGGCCAGTCTGGGCTACATTAACTAATGCGCAGGTATTGATGCGGAATAAAATCGTCCGTCCACACATTCGACATTGTTGCTGAACTTGTACTCTACACTGACCAGAAGTAATCAAAATGTACACCTCTTAAAGGTAACAGAGGGATATTTTCATAAAAACGCTTTAAAATTCAGTACGATGTTGGCAAATTACAGCGTCATAGTAATGGAGATTGAACTGAAAAGTGTACAAATGCCATTCCAAACGATTATAGACATATGGAAACTGCGCTTTTTAAGAATAAATTGCTTACAATTTTAAGCATAAGTTTTATTCACTAATAACCCGATTTTTAAAATGACATTTCCAGCTCTTAGTGAATAAATTTTTGCTGCAAATACCCTAGCCAGCAATGAAACACTGTACTGCACATAATATAGTGTGTAGTTTAAATATTTGTCCCTATTCAAAACAACCTTGATATAAATATCCATTTCAGAGAACAGTCTGTGACTTATGAAGTCAAACTATCGCCAGAAATATCCAAAAAACCGCAATGAGAGGTAAAGATTGCAACTTTTTCTTAGCCAATATTCGAGACGGACACTTAGCAGTCATTAAAGTCAGGTAGGCGGGGGAGGGGTTCGAAGATACTACACTAGGAGAAGAAAAGTGCAAAAGGGAAGCCTGTGAGGAAAGGCCCAATTGATGCGAAAAAAATAATAAAATTACCAAGGTTAGCATAAACGCGGATAAGGTAGCAACAATAACAAAAAAGAATGAGCAAAGTTGGTGTATATATTCACAAATGATTGTTACTCCTATGGGAGTAAGAGCGAGATAACAAAGGGTTAGAATATACGTTCCTCTTACGAAGCATGGTGCACGGAATACAAGGATAGCAATCCTACACGAGATACTAGAGCAGCAGCAGAATGAAATGAATTGGCCAGAATAAATGCGAGTGGCTACATGAATAATAAGTAACTGACATTACTGCATATAAGATAATATAAAGGAGTATTAAAACAGAATTTAATACTTGCGAAACTGTAGGTCAAACGTAGTTAATGTTACTTATAAGTAATGTCTAATAACGCGCTAACAACCAAATTTTTGGCCCAGGTCTTTTGAAATGGCAGAAATTCTATGATGCATTTAAACACTTCCCATTTCGTCAGTAGTGTTTTAAATGATTTTCGCAGTAGTTAATATTCATCTTATCCACTTTGTAGAAAAATCGGCCGTCCTAATATTAAATAAAACAAATGATATACGACTGGTATACAGCCAACGCCCTAACCACTTGAGCTACGATGAATCCAATTTGAGCAAACACACACTTCCTAGTCAAGAGGTTGATGCTCATATGATTAGACCGTTCAGTAAACATAATTTGAGCAATTTAGGCTATGGATTTGAAAGACGCTGATTCCGTTAAATGTTTTTGAAAATTTGTCCGAAGTAAAGCAGATTACTTTCGGGGTGTACGGTTAATTTTATAAATTGACATTCTTTTATGACATGGTTGCACCATATTCACACACCTGCTTGGTTATCGAAGTCTTAAATTAGCACTTATGGTCCTGACAAAAAGGTTTAATGCTAAAATTTGCTAGAGGCCTCTGAAAACTTCGAGAGTGATGCTTTATTTTGAACGTATCATTTTAAATTGTCAGCCAAAAAATGGCTCTATTCACTGAGAGAATACAGAGAGAGAGAGAGAGAGAGAGAGAGAGAGCA
>WEDG01004786.1:0-196149 GCA_017591395.1 Schistocephalus solidus | reverse complement strand
GGAGTTTTTTTCACTGTCAGCTTGACCCTCTACTGTATATATTTTTTTGACCTTGCCTGTAAACTGGCAATAAATAAATAAAATTAAAATTATCTCATTCCGAAATGCTACTACAGTATTTCCCTACTCTTCCACCTGACCATTTTTTCCGAAGCAGTTTTTTCTCCTACCTTCTATTCAAAAATGAAGGCTTATTGAACTCTGCCTCCATTTTTACGGTAGGAGTTTTTGTTCACTGTTTATTTTTTCTAGTTCACCATTAATTTTAAAACATTGCTAACTGTTGACATAGAAGGACAAGTTATGTATTTCTACATTTTATCTGCATACATTGTCATAACTTTATTTCTTTACTAATGTTTGCTTAGACAGTGCCTTGCCGGTGCTAACCAAATATAAATTTTAAATAAATAAATAAATAAAAAATACCTCCCCCTGCATCCTCCACGCGTAAACGCTCTCTCTTCTTTACTTAAAGGTATAGTTTTCTTTGGAATAACCTGCTAATTGAAATAAGGTCGTTCACTTGTCTATCTGCATTCAAGCGAAGGCTGCAAATTTATTTGAACATTGATTCTATTAACCTTTTATTTTCCTCATATTTTCGCAGTAGCTTTCCCCATGACTCGGAGAAAGGACCATGGGGAATTTAAGTGACCCTCTTGAAACTATATTTTTGCTACCTCGAGTCGCCCATGAACTAGTACGTTTCCTTTATCACCAGTCATCCAAACGATGAACTCATTTGGACGTACACATTCGGTGGTCCACAGTCTAAAATGCTGCCGCTTCTTTGGATACCAACCATTATCAGAATTCAATTCTGGATCCTAAGATGCTGAGGACTTCATTTCATTGACGAATTTTCGTGATATTTTATTTCATACGCCTAATTGATCAAGAACGAATCATCTTGACGTTTAATTATCTCCTTCTGAAATGATACTGTAGTATTAACCTACTCTACAACCTGACCTTATTTTCCTTAGCAGTTTTTTCTCCTGCCTTCTATTCAAAATGAAGGCCTATTGAACTTTGCCTCCATTTTTAAGGTAAGAGTTTTTTACACTTTCTATTTTTTTCTAGTTAAACACTTATTTCAAAACATCGCTTGCTATTGACCTAGCAGGACAAGTTCTGTCTACATTATTAAGTATTTGTACATTTTATCTGCACACATTGTCATAACTTTATTTCGTTTCTTATGTTTGTTAAGACAGTGCCTTGCTGGTGCTAACCAAATATAAAATCTTAATTCTTAAAAGTTCTTATACGCCCCTTGGACGAAGTAATAACTGCGTTCTTGCTTGAGATTACAGCCATTTTTCTGTACCTGAACTTCGAGGAGTTAAGGAGAGAAATTTGTGTATAGGGGGTTATACCAAAATGGAAAAAAACACTGATTGAGATATACTGGCGTCTTTCACATGAACCTGACCCAAATTCTGCATGGTTCTTCTTTAGTAACTTGATTCAACAGTTGGTAGAGAACTGCTGTCCACTTAAATGGGGATTGTACGATTCCCGAACAGTGTGCGCGACATTGGAAATAAAATGGAATCTCAAGAATAAAAGACGACTGTGGAAAAAATACGCCAGATATCAACAACCCAAATATTTTTCCGTTTTTGAGAAACAGCGAAATCGTTGCCGGAATCTTCTGAAAAAAAACGTGAATAAGACAAAACGAAATCGGGGCTCTGTTGCTTGTCTAAAAGAATATCAAGGAAAAAGTTTTACCGACAACTCTGATAAGACCAACTTCTTATACCATTTCTTCATTTCCTTGTATACAGAGGAGCCGCCTTTTGAAGAGGAAGAATACCACATTATGGCCGCATCTATAGATAAAATAAGGACCGTATCGTTCCCAACAGACACGGTAAGGAAAACTCGGAAACAGCTTCAGCCCACTAAATCACCTGGCCCGGATGGAATATCCGCAAAAGTTCTGAATGCACTCATCAACCAGCTGGTCCATGCGCTCTGCAAGATCTTTGGAAGTTTTATGTGGGCGGGGCTCTGCCCACTGAGTGGAAGATAGCCAACATAACCCCTATCTATGAAGGAGGAGAGAGAACAGTCAGCCTCACAAGTAAGTGCTGCAAAATGATGGAGAATATTATCATAACGGAACTGATGAGGCATATTGAAGAGAATAACTTGCTAAGTTCATATTAATCTGGATTTAGAAGTGGTTGATCCTGCCTCACAAACCTGCTCACATCCATGGAAAGCTGGACGAAATCATTAGAAATTGGTTTGTCAGTCGATGCCGTATACAGTTACTTTAGCAAAGCCTTTGACAGGATTCCATAAAGATGTCTGATTTTGAATCTGCGTCAAATGGGTGTGACTGATAACCTACTTAAAGGGCTGGCCGCCTTTCTCACAGGCAGGCGCCAACGTGTTTATATTGGAGACACCAAGTGACGCAGGAAAACCGTTCACCGTGGAGTTACGCAGGGGAGATTTCTTGGTTTCATTCTGTTTTTAATGTACGCGAATGAATGCCTTGCTTGTCTGACATGTGAGGAGGTCATGTTCGCTGTGATCTGAAGTTATGGAATTTTATTGTAAAAATTGAGGATGCGTGTCACTTACACAAACACTGAGATTGCTTGCGAACATGGTGTTATGAGTGGCTGATGAACCTGAATTTTAACAAATGCCAAATAATCGGACTGCGGTCTAGGTGAGAAAGGATGATTAGGTTTAAGTAACAGAACTTAATCAGCGGTCACCATCTCGAGGAGGTAAACTTTCTAGAGGACTTGGGTATGTGGATAACAATTACCTTCAAACCATCGTCGCACTGTGAAAATATAGCAAATAAAGCTAGGGATATCTTAGGAGCGATCAGGCGATCCTTCGTTAATTTTGACGGAGAGCTTTATGGGTGCGTGTTTGGAAGATTTATCCAGCTGGTGTTGGAATATTGCATTCAGGCGTGGCGCCCCTGGACGAAACATGACTACGCTCTGTTGGAGAAAGTTCAATGGAGGGCGACGAAACTAATCAGCGGATTGGAATGCCTACCCTATGAGGGCCGACTAGCAAGAATAAAAAGGTTTCCTCACTCTTATTGGCAATACAGAGGGGATATAATCTTAGTCTTCAAACTTGTCAGAGGAGTTGTTTGTGCATTTCAAACGGCTGATTTTTTGAATTGGCAAACCCGACAAATCATTGAGGTCACCAATGCAAACTTATGACAACGCTAAACTTGAAGTGTGGGCCAACTTCGTTTCCCATCGGGTGCTTGAAGAATGGAACAAACTACCTACTTTAGTTGTTTAGGCTGAGAGTCTTGCAATGTTTAGAAGAAGACTTTATGCATTTTTACTTGATGGGCATTTATTTAGTCAACATCCATGACCGATATACTTTAACGATATCGCCATGTATCATTTGCATATTTTGATAGTGTCTATATGTTAATAGGTTTTTCAAAGGCTCTGCCTATCTCCCATATGTAAACTGAAGTAAACTGAATAAATTTTAATGAAGAAGAATCGCTGCAGGAGGGGAGTGAGACCTGTCTTGGGAAATGATGAGGGCTTCAAGAAATAAGATGGCATGCAGAGTAATAGGCCTTTTTGTTTTAAGTTACGGAGAAGCGGGGTTAGATTTACCTGTCTACGAGAAAATAAAAGATTCGCTTATTGATATTTTTCTTTTTCGTGAAGTACCATATGTTAAAAAACGAATAAGATTGAAAATAAAAAATCCAGGATGGTCACGACGCCAAGAAACAGAAAACTAAGAGGGACTTAACGTTTACCTAGTAAACATGTCAAATTCCTCCACCCACTATTGTAAGAGACCCAACAGCGCAAGTTCGATAAGGTATACAGTCAAGCGCTCCATTGCAGTTGCCGGCCCAAACGAATTCTCAAAATTTTCGTATATTTTTGGTCAGTTCAGTTAATTTTACGAATGGAAAGATAGATAAAAGCCTTTGAACTCCCTATTTGTTACAAGGTGGCTTAGAAAAATCTTCGATACATGAAGAAAATTCCAAAATAAATGGTTTATATAATTGCATGCTGTAAAAAAGTAGCCATCGGCTTAAAGAAAATATTATACATCAATGACTGTTAACTACAAAAATAAAGGAAGCCAAACGCCTCGCATTACCTTGCAAAAATCCATCTATATTATTCACTCTTTTTTCCCTAATCGAGGTAGACTCTATCATTGCACGAATACGTCACATTTCTCGTTATCTACAAGTTGCAAATGTTTTCCTTTGTCGGGATCTTACACCGATTGAGCGAAGTAATTTGTCTCCCCTCTAGCATAGGTCTTCAGCCTCTCAGTCTATTATCCATAAGTCTGGTCACGGCTATGCAAACCACAATGAGATGCTACAGTAATCTCCTCTGGCGTTCGGTTCGAAAACCCCTTTACTTCACATCCCCCTTTTCTTCCAACGAATTCATTAATGCCTTTTACCTCGCGAATATGAATTTCAAACTCAGTAGCTATCACCCATTTCTTAAGCCCACCATTAATGTCAGTGACTCCGTCTTAAGGGCCAAGACCGACTGCCTCTCCATTTAAAAGTAGATTTCCTTGTATTCCTACTGTTGACTTAGTTCAAAAATTTGGTCGAGTCCGATTTGTTCCCATTCCACGCCATCCACTCCGGTCTCAGCTGTTCAATCAAATAAGTTTATCAATACACCGGGAAAGTCTAAGTGTGCTCCTAATTTAAGTTTCAAATAGAAAAACGTCATAACAGTTGGGAAACCTTCCAGCCCTTCAGCATCTATATATACACAACGCTTACTTAGCAATTATCCCAACCAAACATCTTCTCAGGCTCTCAAATTAATAAATTCTACCCCTTCTAATCATAATAATAATAATAATAAAAGTTGTATTTAATGCCGGTTTACAGACATTGTCAGATTAAATATTCAGTAGGTAGAGGCTGGCAGGGAAAAAAACGCCTAAATATATATCATTATAAATGTTTTTCCCATCTTTATGTTATTCAGGAGAAAAAACTGCCACCTGTAAGGATGATAGCAATTCAGATCAGGGAAGGGCTAACACAATTGCAGTCTGTATGCAGTCCCTCTGTCTTTGCTAGAAACCGAGATTCTGCCCCAGGCAAGAAAGCATCAGTGTACGG
Organism: Schistocephalus solidus; assembly: GCA_017591395.1. Classification (NCBI taxonomy): domain Eukaryota; kingdom Metazoa; phylum Platyhelminthes; class Cestoda; order Diphyllobothriidea; family Diphyllobothriidae; genus Schistocephalus; species Schistocephalus solidus. Next base: position 191,006 of record WEDG01004786.1, on the reverse strand, counting down.
TTGCTCACTGTCTGCCGAAGTCAGCGGGTGCAGGCTGCAGATACGGTGCCGTATCCCTCAAGGTAACAACTGGGATCGGGTTCAGATGCCGCGCACTCCGTCGGACAGGAAAACAGATTCTACCGTGTTGGTGCCCAGAATTCTTGGTAACTGTTCTGAATGCAAAATACTAGTAATAATTATCTTAAACAAAGAATAAATCCGCTGGATTTTTATATTATGGGGAAGTTTATTCCACACGGCTATGGCGTTTACCGAAAAAACCGTCAATACTTAACTGTGCGAGCTAATGGAAGAAATAAAAAGACATTGCGATGACTGCTGCGCCGAGGATGAACAAGCTGCCTCACAGTGGTAAGGGGATTAAATGTACGACTATTCAAAAGCTTTAACAGCAAATAGAGTCCCTTCTGCACTCGGCGAAACCATAAGGGATCAATGTTTACATTCCCACAGCGTTCTTGATACGGCAGATTACGGTGCTCCAACGATAAAATTCTTTTCGTGAAGAAGTGCTGGACCGATTCTATTTTCTTCCGTTCGCTAGCGCGCAGAAGGCTAAATAGAAACGAGCAGTAATCCAGGCCAGGTCTAACGTACATTTTATAAAGGCGGAGTCTAATATCAATAGTTTTAAAAGTTCGAAGGATAAACCCGGTAGTTCTGCGTGCTTTGGAGACAATCAGGGTGCAATGCGCTGAAAGATTGAGGCCGTTGGAATATGATATGCCCAGGTCCTTAACAACGCCAGGTACATTAATATCGTGGCCATCTATGCTAAGATGAGGCTGATTGTTGTCACCGACAACCATAACGGAACATTTGTGCCAAGAAAGGGAAAGGCGCCATTTGCAGCACCACTGGGCAAAGGCCTCGAGATCATTTTTAACAGATCAAGCATGGTGTCGCGATCTGCTGGCTTGTATCGATAGGCAAATTTTAAATCGTCGGCATACATAAAGGGCCTACCATTTCGAAATAAACTTGGCACATCATTGACAAAAAGACAAAATAAAAGCGGGCCTAGCACACTACCCTGAATAACTCCACTCCTTACACGTGCCGAGTTTGAGATAGTATTGGAGATCTTAACATGTTGTATACGAGAGCACAGGTAAGAAGATATCAAGCTTAGAAGTTTACCACATATACCGAAAGAGGAGAGTTTCAGGAGAAGTAGGGCATGGTCAACACGATCGAAGGCCGTGGTGAAATCAAAATAGACTATGTAAAGTGCAAAGCCATTATCCCTAGATTGTAGAACATGATCAAAGAAAGAGAGCTGACATGTAGCACAAGACCTTGTTTTGAGAAACCCATGCTGGGCTGCACTTAATAGGTTATTCTCAGTTTAATGATACATCATCTTATCTTTGATCAAGGTCTCCAGGATTTTCAAAGCTGCGGACAGTGTGTTGATTGGCCGAAAATCGTCAAATGACGTAGATTGACCGTGCTTGGGGATAGTTAGAATGTGCGATTCCTTCCATACACTGGGAAAGGTTTCACTTTCAAGAGCTAGATTAAATATCTTACATAGAAGTGACAGGAAAATATCATTAGCATCCGCCTTTATAATACTGATCGGTACGCCATCTGGTCCAGGACTATAAGATTGACGAAAACGTCGAATGGCTACGGTTACGTCCCAGAGGGTAAAAGTTATGGTCTCGAGGACGGCACCGGTCCAAACATGGATGGGCGGAAGGGGAGCGGTCGAATTTTCAATAAATGTTCTGGACTAGAAAACGTTTAAACTATCAGCCGTCAATTTGTCATCAACTACAGGATTGCCAACGGAGTCCAGTAGTACGGGATGCCATGTTTAACTATGGGTTCTTATTGCGCGTGAAAAAATTTCCGATACATTTAACGAACGGTTTTCGACATATTTGACCTTTTCGGTTAGCCGTTTTTCTTCGGTTAGCCTCTTGGCTTGCTCAAAAATACGGTGAATCAAGGGCAGAACGGAAATGTCGTTTTGCAAATGGAATCGACGAGAGAGTTTACGCAACCTACGGCGAAAAGATAAAGGGAGATAAACCTCATCCGCGACATTAATTAATTTCTTACGGGGAACAAAACGAGAAATAAGTGGATCTAAAACTTCGTAAAGCATACCGGTACAGGTGTTCACATCCTGAAACGTAAAGAAATTAGACCAGTCGTGGCAGTTAAGAGGTATCAATAATTCTTTCGAAAGCGCTAATCGAAAATCAAAGAAAAAGCTATATTTTTTGGAAAGCGTTTCATCGGTTTTGAGTTATAGTGTAGAAACAACGATATCATGATCTGAGCTCCCAAGTGGGCCTAATGATGACACCGTCAAAGGCAGACAACCTCTGCAGAAGATTAGATCAAGTATGCTTTATCCTCGGGTAGGGAAGTCAACAACCTGGGTCCACATGCCAATATCTACGGCCTCGACGAAGTCCTCGAACTTTATGGGGCCGGAGGGGACCGGAAACCAGCGAATGTCAGGAAGGTTAAAATAACCTGCAATTAAGCAATACTTAAAATTTAGGTCAACTGCAGCATGAAATGCTTGTGAGAGACAACGATAGAAATCCTCACTGGTATTGGGCGGGCAATAGACACAGCCAATGAGTAAAGAATTCCTATTTTTAAGGTAATTTGAAGCCAGCAGCTCTTGTCAACCGCAGTAAATTGTGAATGATCTAAGTTCCGAAATGCCAGCGCTTGTTTAATATAGATACAGCTTCCTTCACCAGGACTGTCACGGCGATCATTTCGAGTACAAGTATAACCTATAAGAGAGAGTTCGGGGTCGGCTACGGCAGATGTTGCCCATGTTTCAGTTACTATAACGATATCTGGACAGTGGACAAAGACTAGAGTCTGAAGCAGGGGCATTTTATTGAGCAAGGATCTGGCATTTAGAACGAACAGTTTAAGTGGGCAAGGTGGTTGTTTTTTAAGGGAGAGCGGCTAATTCATCCAGTGGTTCACGGGCCACTGAACATAGGGGGCGGGTGCTCCCGCCCTGTACTGGAAAAAAGGTGATATCATACGCGCCTGATGTGGGTGAAGGGGAGTAAAATATGGAGGTGGAAATGACAGACAGGGGAACTGAGCACAACTGCTAGCTATTGGGGCATGACCGGGAAATTCCTGGACAGGATACTGCAAAGTATTACTATTAAGGTGACACAGAAGGTCAGCTGAGTCCAGTAGTCTAGCAGGACCCTTTGTATTGAGAGACAACTGGGGGAACGACCGTAGAGAAAATTGGCTGCAGGGTGGGGGATGCACTGATGTGAGTGGCACAGAAGCACTATTTTTGGGCGAGAATGCTTGTATGTTTCGTTTATCAGCCTCAGTATGAGGTCTGGATGATAGCTGGAAATTCGAGGTTGTTGCGATGGGGATGTTTTTGGGAGAAATAGGCGATCGTAACGGAGTAGTTTTCATGGAGAGGCTAAATTTTTGCGGTTTTCGAGTAGTTGAGACTTTACCCGGACTTATCTTTGAGCTAGAAATCTGCGTTGGTTTACCAGGAGTAACTGGTAAACTTGGTATGGGTATGGTAATAGGAGGAGTTCTGCCGTCTTGAGAACGAACAAAGGAAGTACTGTTTTCTTGGGATCCCAAAAGATTAATCAAGGTCGGTGTCCAAGCAGTGTTAGCTGGGGATTCAGATGGCGAAACCGTAGATGAAATTGGAGGCGATTTGTTCAACATGGCAACAGCGGTAGTCATTTCTCTGTTGCTTGTCGACAATTTAAAATTTTTCAGTTTTCTCTGCATTGGGATGAGGTCAGGGGAAACCCAGGAATGCCATTTTCGACAAAATTCTCTACTAATCTCCTTCCTAGAGAGTATGAAGTCAACTTCTACTAACAGTTTTTCAAATATTTTTTCTCTTTTCAAATCTTATTCCCTCCCCATATTTCTCCAATATTCCTCAAAATCCTATTGCAAGGCCTTCCCTTATTTTGGCTTGTGCAGAAAATAGCCTTCCTCTCAATGGATACCACTAAAATATGTTTCTCTACAATAATCCTAATTTAGTTAACAGTAACAGGTTAGCAACTTGTAGACCGCAGCAATTTTTCTTTACGCCCACATCTTTTTCCCTACAGTTTACTTCCCCAACAGCAAGTCTTCCTTTTTTATAACCACTAATGAGCGTTTTTCACGTTCCATAAATACGCTCAGTATAGTTTCAATCAACATGAGGTCAGTCGTGTAAAAGATAACTGAGCTAAGAACTGTTAAATTTTGAGTTTGACCCAGATATGATGTGCAGCACATAATCTTCGGCATATGCTCTAATTTCAAACTCGATGCTCGTTTAAGATAATTTTAGTTTATATTGACAAGACCGCGTTGAAAAAAGTGGTGGTAGTTGTCTTCTTTCCGTTAGATCGTCTCGCATACAGTCCCCTTACGATCTCAGCATGTCTTAGTTTTTCGGAAATAATTGTTTCGTTTCTGTCATCCTCCCACACAAAAAACCACTATTAGCTGTGTCTTTAATCCTCGTTGCTATTCCGGCAATGAAAGTCAGACCTGTCATCACTAAAAACGGTTATAGAAGCTCCGTTTGATGTCAAAATAATTGTAGGAGATTTTAATTTGCCAGAAATTGACTAGCATGCAAATACGTCTACGCCAAAATTTTAGAAATTGTTGAACACGATTTATTTTTCAAATATAATAATAGTTTTAATAATAGTTGTATTTAATACCGGTTTACAGGCATTGTCAGATGAAATATTCAGTGGGTAGAGGCTGGCAGTGAAAAAAAAAACTCCTGAATATATATCATTATAAGTGTTTTTCCTATTTTCATGTTATTCAGGAGAAAAACTGCCGCCTGTAAGGATGATAGCAATTCAGATCAGGGAAGGGCTAACACAATTGCAGTCTGTATGCAGTCTCTCTGTCTTTGCTAGGAACCGGGATTCTACCTAAGGCAAGAAAGCATCCGTGTACGGTCGCTCACTGTCTGCCGGAGAAGTCAACGGGTGCCGGCTGTAGAGACGGTGCCGTATCCCTCAAGGTAACACCTGGGATCGAGTTTAGATGCCGCGCACTCCGTCGAACAGGAAAACAGATTCTACCGTGTCGGCGCCCAGAATTCTTGGAAACTGTTCTGAATGCAAAAAACTAGTAATGGTAATCTTAAACAAAGAATAACTCCGTTGGACTTTTATATTATGGGGAATTTTATTCCACATGGCCATGGCGGTTACCGAAAAGAACCGTCGATACTTAACTGTTCGAGCTAATGGAAGAAATAAAAAGACATTGCGATGACTGCTGCGCCGAGGATGGTCAAGCTGCCTCACAGTGATAAGGGGATTAAATGTACGATTATTCAAAAGCTTAAACAGCAAAAATAGTCCCTTCTGCACTCGGCGAAACCATAAGGGATCAATGTTAACAAGCCCACAGCGTTCTTGATACGACAGATTACGGTGCTCCAACGATAAAATTCTTTTCGTGAAGAAGTGTTGGACCGATTCTATTTTCTTCCGTTCGCTAGCGCGCAGAAGGCTAAATAGAAACGAGCAGTATTCCAGGCCAGGTCTAACGTACATTTTATAAAGGCGAAGTCTAATATCAATAGTTTTAAAATTTCGGAGGATAAACCCGGCAGTTCTGCGTGCTTTGGAGACAATCAGGGTGCAATGCTCTGAAAGATTGAGACCGTTGGAATATGATATGCCCAGGTCCTTAACAACGCCAGGTACATTTATATCGTGGCCATCTATGCTTAGATGAGGCTGATGGTTGTCACCGACAACCATAACGGAACATTTGTGCCAAGAAAGGGAAAGGCGCCATGTGCAGCACCACTGGGCAAAGGCCTCGAGATCATTTTTTAATAGATCAAGCACGGTGTCGCGATCTGCCGGCTTGTATCGATAGGCAAATTTTAAATCGTCGGCATACATAAAGGGCCTACCATTTCGAAATAAACCTGGCACATCATTGACAAAAAGACAAAATAAAAGCGGGCCTAGCACACTACCCTGAATAACTCCACTCCTCACACGTGCCGAGTTTGAGATAGCATTGGAGATCTTAACATGTTGTGTACGAGAGCTCAGGTAAGAAGATATCAAGCTCAGAAGTTTACCACATATACCGAAAGAGGAGAGTTTCAGGAGAAGAAGGGCATGGTCAACACGATCGAAGGCCTTGGTGAAATCGAAATAGACTATGTAAAGTGCAAAGCCATTATCCCTAGATTGTAGAACATGATCAAAGGAAGAGAGCTGACATGTGTCACAAGACCTAGTTTTGAGGAACCCATGCTGGGCTGCACTCAATAGGTTATTCTCAGTTAAATGATACATCATCTTATCTTTGATCAAGGTCTCCAGGATTTTCAAAGCTGCGGACAGTGTGTTGATTGGCCGAAAATCGTCAAATGACGTAGATTGACCGTGCTTGGGGATAGGTAGAATGTGCGATTCCTTCCATACACTGGGAAAGGTTTCACTTTCAAGAGCTAGATTAAATATCTTACATAGAAGTGACGGGAAAATATCATTAGCATCCGCCTTTATAATACTGATCGGTACGCCATCTGGTCCAGGACTATAAGATTGACGAAAACGTCGAATGGCTACGGTTACGTCCCAGAGGGTAAAAAGTTATGGTCTCGAGGACGGCACCGGTCCAAACCTGGATGGGCGGAGGGGAGCGGTCGAATTTTTCAATAAATGTTCTGGACAAGAAAACGTTAAAACTATCAGCCGTCAATTTGTCATCAACTACAGGATTGCCAATGGAATCCAGTAGTACGGGATGCCATGTTTTACTATGGGTTCTTATTGCGCGTGAAAAAAAGTTTCGCTACATTTAACGAACGGTTTTTCGACATATTTGACCTCTTCGGCTAGCCGTTTTTCTTCGGTTAGCCTCTTGGCCTGCTCAAAAATACGGTGAATCAAGGGCAGAACGGAAATGTCGTTTTGCAAATGGAATCGACGAGAGAGTTTACGCAACCTACGGCGAAAAGATAAAGGGAGATAAACCTCATCCGCGACATTAATTAATTTCTTACGGGGAACAAAACGAGAAATAAGTGGATCTAAACTTGGTAAAGCATACCGGTACAGGTGTTCACATCCTGACACATAAAGAAATTAGACCAGTCGTGGGAGTTAAGATGTATCAATAATTCTGTCGAAAGCGCTAATCGAAAATCAAAGAAAAAGCTATATTTCTTTGGAAGGCGTTTCATCGGTTTCGAGTTGTAGTGTAGAAACAACGATATCATGGTCTGAGCTCCCAAGTGGGCTAATGATGACACTGTCAAAGGCAGGCAACCTCTGCAGAAGATTTGATCAAGTATGCTTGATCCTCGGGTAGGGAAGTCAACAACCTGGGTCCACATGCCAATATCTACGGCCTCGAGAAAGTCCTCGAACTTTATGGGGCCGGAGGGACCGGAAACCAGCGAATGTCAGGAAGGTTGAAATCACCTGCAATTAAGCAATACTTAAAATTTAAGTCAACTGCGGCATGGAATGCTTGTGAGAGACGAAGATCGAAATCCTCACTGGTATTGGGCGGGCAATAGACACAACCAATGAGTAAAGTGTTCCTATTTTTTAAGGTAATTTGAAGCCAGCAGCTCTCGTCAACCGCAGTAAATTGTGGATGATCTAAGGTCCGAAATGCCAGCGCTTGTTTAATATAGATACAGCTTCCTCCACCACGACTGTCACGGCGATCATTTCGAGTACAAGTATAACCTATAAGAGAGAGTTCGGGGTCGGCTACGGAAGGTGTTGCCCATGTTTCAGTTACTATAACGATATCTGGACAGTGGACAAAGACTAGAGTCTGAAGCAGGGGCATTTTATTGAGCAAGGATCTGGCATTTAGAACGAACAGTTTAAGTGGGCAAGGTGGTTGTTTTTTAGGGAGAGCGGCTAATTCATCCAGTGGTTCACGGGCCACTGAACATAGGGGGCGGGTGCTCCCGCCCTGTACTGGAAAAAAGGTGGGATCATACGCGCCTGATGTGGGTGAATTGGAGTAAAATATGGAGGTGGAAATGACAGAAAGGGGAACTGAGCACAACTGCTAGCTATTGGGGCATGACCGGGAAATCCCTGGACAGGATACTGCAAATTATTACTATTAAGGTGACACAGAAGGTCAGGTGAGTCTAGTAGTCCAGCAGGACCCTTCGTATTGAGAGACAACTGGGGAAACGACCGTAGAGAAAATTGGCTGCGGGGTGGGGGATGCACTGTTGTGAGTGGCACAGAAGCACTATTTTTGGGCGAGAATGCTTGTATGTTTCGTTTATCGGCCTCAGTATGAGGTCTGGGTGATAGCTGGAAATTCGATGTTGTTGGGGTGGGGATGTTTTTGGGAGAAATAGGCGATCGTAACGGAGTAGTTTTCGTGGAGAGACTAAATTTTTGCGGTTTTCGAGTGGTTGAGACTTTAGCCGGACTTGTCTTGGAGCTAGAAATCTGCGTTGATTTACCAGGAGTAACTGGTAAACTTGGTATGGTAATAGGCGGAGTACTGCCGTCTTGAGAACGAAAAAAGAAGTACTATTTTCTTGAGATCCCAAAAGATTAATCAAGGTTGGTTTCCGTGCAGAGTTAGCTGGAGCTTCAGATGGCGAAGCCGTAGATGAGATTGGAGGCAATTTGTTCAACATGGCAACAACGTTAGTCATTTCTCTGTTGCTCGTCGACAATTTAAAATTTTTCAGTTTTCTCTGCATTGGGGTGAGGTCAGGGGAAACCGAGGAATGCCATTTTCGACAAAATTCTCTACTAATCTCCTTCCTAGAGAGTATGAAGTCAACTTCTATCAAGGAAAAGAGCGTGACTAGTATGGGGGCATTACGACTGAGCGAGTGGAGTCGTTTAGCATACGCGACTCGGAATCCCAAGCCACTGCTTTCCAGAAACAAACGCGCGCCGTCAAAAGCAGATATGTAACTGGGAATATTACGCAGTATAAAATTATGCTTGCGTTTTATCCGTTATTCGGTTTTGGAGCTAATTATCCCAATGAATTTAAAAGCCTGTTGGATAACTGTGTCAGAGGCATTGGTTATAGTTCCTTTAAGCAAAAAAATCTACCAGTTCGTCAGACGACGATCGATTAACGCAGGACGAGGTGTAGGCTTGAGCAATCAGAGGATCAAGAGGTTCCAGATTTACGAAAGGGATTTTAGAGTTGACAATATCTACAGAGGGCTGCGAAGTCTCGCATACGCTAGATAGGTCCCCTTCCATTACTCTATTACTCAAGGATGGAGGGGAAGCTGCAACCTTTCGTCTTTTTGCGAGTCGCTTGCGGGACATCGTAAGCTAGTAGACGGAATTTTGGTTTACTTAAAAGAAAAAAGTGGGTAAATAATTCACAAGAGTATACTTAATTGGGCTAAAATGGCAGCTGATTTCAAACAGTTAATAGAAAACGACAAACTGAGCACAATTTTAACCACACTTATGCAAAGTGTAACAAATTAGTCCAAGTGATTATATGGCCGCCACAAATAATATGTAGCAGTAATAATAGCTTTTTTAAACTAACAATTAATAGACAGTTCACTGCTAGGGGCAATAAATAAGGTAAAAATAATCCGTTCACTTATCTTTAAAAATCGGTCCACGCGCCCTCATTTAGTCAGTTCTGTGACAAGAAAAATTAAATTTATGATCTTATTTTTACTAACTGCGTCCATCCTTTGCTTCTGAATTTCATCAAAACCTTTCTACTAGTGATCACACATTAATTCATTGTTGTTTTTCAGTCTCCTCCTCTGTAAAGCAAGAAATAAAACGTACCTATTTTGACTTTGCTCAGGTTAAAAAGCATTATTTAATAATTTTACATACACTCTGGATTAGCCAAGCTTTTTTTCAAATAAGGATCCAAGTTTTTCCACGATACATTGCAAGATCTAACATAAGGGGTTCTCAATTTCATACAACAAATGACCTGCAAATCAAATTCGTCTCCTTCCATGGTGCCGCACTTTCTTCAAAAATTGAATTTAAAATTACAAATGCAGCTTAAGGATCCATCCATAAGTTCGTTATTGATCAACTTATGGATCGCACAAATATTTGAATACTATTCAAAAATGAGGATTGCGCGAGATAGGCGTAGGGAGTCTCTAGCAATAAGCGATGATAATTCTTCCAGAGCTGTTGCTCAAGTATTCCGCCTCCGTTCTTCTGCAAATCTCACAAAGTATTTCCGCCCTTACTCGATTGCAATAAAAATTTTATAACGGAGGATTTGGACAAATAAGACTTGTTAAATTCCTTTGCCAAACATTTTACTCTAGAAACCAATCCCATCCCTTCTATCCCTCTGACATCTCATGAGTTGCCCACTAAAATTGATTTCATTCCAACAAATATTCAAAAGCGGATAAGCAAACATAATCAATCACACTAAGTTCAAACCGAAAACATCCCAAATTTGCTTATTAAACAGCGAAGTGATTTTCCTTCTTTGTGGAGTAAAGTGTTCTCCGAATTTCTCGAGAATGGTTTCTGTACTGATTACTGGAAAACATATACTTTCATTCCAGTATTTAAATCTGGCTTACGCTCAGATGTTCACAATTATCTTTGTGTTCATAAAACATTTCTTCTTACAAATAACAGATTTTTGCATAACCAATCAACTTCTAAGCGCTTCCCAACATGGCTTCTTACCCGATCTCCCTTGTGAAACCTGTCAACTGTCTTTTCTAAATCTATAAGCATCTCTTCGTTATGATCATATTTCTGTGCTTGATATCTGTTTTGATCAATGTGAGGCCTTTGACCAAGTGCCTCATAGGAGACTCATAGTTAAGTAAGAAGCTTTAGAACATAGTAGTCCCCTAAAATGCCGTAGCGCGTTTTTTGAAATTGGTTTCGAATTTCCAGTACCTTGAGCCTACGAGTTTTAAGTGTCTACCTCAGTGTAGAAGACACGGTGCTGGAAAATTATTCAAGAATTGTCTTTATATTTTTCTGAGTTTGTAAATTGCGACCTGGACCCTCGATATTTGCTGCTTTCTGAAACTCACGCCGGCTGTGTGCTCCTGCATCTGCTCTCAATCGCGGAAGGGGCTCAAACCAAAGGCGGAGTCCTTATATTTTCATCTTCTTATTGTTGAATATCCTAACTGACTCTCTGTTAATTTTGTGGTAATTCTAACATGTAAAACTCAAGTTCCTTAAGTTTATTGTCACAAAAAATTTGTCTCCGACCTAGATTGAACCTGCACCACAAAATTGCTTGGGACCGTCTATCGGCGCCTATACCCACTCGGCCATATTGGCAGGGGATCTTGTTAAGCAAGTTAATGGGCAAAAAGAAAATAATTGTAACTATCGTTATCCTGCTATTTCTTCACCTCCCGCTAAACGGGGTAAAAGTTCAATAAGCATAACTTATGTAGCTTACGAAGACGAAACATGTATGGGGTGTTTCAGCCTCCAGCAGAAATTCTCAGGGATGGAGCAGGAAATAAGCAATCTAAGACAAGAAATAGATAACTTAAAAAACTCTATATCTTGCCCAACTGCTATAAAAGCTACTGTTCGTTATAAACCTACCAAAAAGCAAAATTCGCATTCATATATAGCTTCTTTAAGCTTACATAAAGTCACATTAAACATATCGCGATAGCTGGACCCGGTAAACCAGAGGAATCTTCGCTACTTCCGACGGGAGCCCCATCTAGTCCTTGCGCCACTCCACCGATACTTAGTTCGGGTAGCATCAGCACTAATCTGGCTTTACCGCCCATCGCTACATCGCTGGTAGACGTTGCACCAACATGCGATGTTGAAGAGGTTGGCGAGTTTGTAAAGCCAAAGAAGAAAAGGTCTAAAAAGAACAAGTCGTGCAGAGATTTGGCTTCAGCCTGCGCAACACCCGGCTCATCTGGACCTATCAGGCAAAGTGAACTAGTTACCAGTACTCACTCAGCTGAAAGATCTGAGTTACAAACGGGCCCTTGATTGAGTCGAAAACAGAATGTAGTCATTAAAGGTGTCCCGGAGTCAGCTTCAATTATTCCAAAGGAGGGAGTTAAACATGACTTGGAACTCCTTCAATTGTATGCAAAAACGCTGCTAACGGACATCGAGTCCATTCATATTCTCAAGGCATATAGAATAGGGAAGGCTCTGTCTACACCCGATCCAAATCCTCGACCAAGACCTCTTAAAATCATCTTGGAAAACGAAGCACAGGCACAGCTCCTGCTACAGAGAAAATCAACCCTGTGGGGTCCGCATTCTGAAGTGTTTTTTCAACCGGGATATGGGCTGAAAGAGTGAATGGAAATGTGACAGCTAATAAAAGAACTGGAAACACGAAAGACCAATGGTGATGCGAATCTCAAAAAAGGGATCGACAGATAGTTCAAGTGAAAAGAGCATTTCTTTGGCTGAAGGCAGTCACCCTGACAGCCTACCTGTCCCATTTCAGAAACCAAAAACGTGCCCGCTTAAACTAATCGTCCTCAATGCCAGATCTCTGCTTAATAAGATGCCTTTGCTCCAGACTCTGGTTTTCATCCACCGCCCCGATATTGTAATAGTTACAGAGACATGGGCAACACCCTGTGTATCCGACTCCGAACTCTCTATTCTAGGCTACGCTTACATTCGGAATGATCGACACGAGGGCCGTGGCGGAGGAAGCTGTATCTATGTTAGGCTACCACTTAATTTTTTTCCATTGGACTATCGAGACTTTAATGTGGTAGAGGAGAGCTATTGGCTCCGAGTAGTACAAAAAGATAACTACTCTTTACTCGTTGGCAGTGTCTATCACCCACCCAATGCCAGTGAGGATTTCGATCTTTGTCTCTCGCTGGCATTTCACGCCGCAGCTGACTTAAATATGAAGTACTGCTTGATTGCAGGTGACTTTAATCTTCCTGAACTTCACTGGTTTCCAACTTCAGGTCCTGCAAAGTTCGAAGACCTACTTTAGGCCATAGATATAGGCATGTTCGACCCACGACTGGACTAACTTCGTTGTAGCTTCGGATGTGAATGTTTGTACTGATACATTTTACAAAGTTCTAGGTTCACTCATTTCTCGTTTTGTTTCCCGTAAGAAAATAATTAATGTCAAGGATGAAGTCTACCCCCCGTTATCCATTCCGCCCTAGACTGCGCAGACTCTCCCGTCGTTTTCATCTACAAAACGACACCTCCGTCCTGCCCTTGATCCGACAAATCTTTGAAGATGCTAATGCGGCTCAGCATGGTTTTCTCGTTGAAAAGGTCTTGTGCCACTTGTCAGCTCTCTTTCTTTGATCATGTGCTACAGTCTAGAGACAGCGGTTTTGCAATTTACACCGTTTACTTCGATTTCCCGAAGGCTTTTGATCGTGTTGACCATGATCTCCTACTGCTGAAAATTGCCTCCTTCGGCATAGGTAACAAGCTTCTGAACATAATATTTTCCAATTTGAATGCTTGAGCACAACGGGTTAAAATTTCTGATGTTATCTCCAACCTCACGCATGTGAGGAGCGGAGTTATTCAGGGCAGCGTGCTCGGCCCGCTTCTATTTTGCCTCTTTGTCAACGATGTTCCTGATTGTTTTCAGTATGGAAGGCCGTTTATGTACGCTGACGATTTGAAAGTTGCCTATCGATATAAACCGGTTGACCGCAACATCGTGCTTGAGCTCTTAAAAACGGATCTTCAGGCCTTCGCTCAGTGGTGTCGCACATGGTGCCTCTCACTTTCTTGGCAAAAGTGCTTCGTTATGGTTATTGGCGACAACCATCAGCCCCACCTTAGAATAGATGGTCACGATCTTTATGTGCCCGGATTTATAAAGGATCTGGGCATATCATATTCTAGTAGTCTTAATCTGCCCTGATTGTCTCGAAAGCACGCCAAACTACGGGGTTTTTTCTCAGAAATTTTTAAACCATCAACATTTGAATCAGCCTCTATAAAATGTATGTCAGGCCTAGTCTGGCATACTGCTCGTTTCTATTAAGTCTTCTGCACGCTAGTGAACGGAAGAAGATAGAATCAGTCCAGCACTTCTTTAAAAAAAGAGTTTAATTTTCAGAACACCGAAACCTGCCCTACCAACAACACTGTAAGCTTACAAGCCTTGACCCGCTGTGGCTTCGCAGATTACAGAAAGGACTATTTTTACTGTTTAAACTTCTAAACAGTCGTACATTTAACCCCCTTACATCTCTGAGGCACCTCAACCACTCTCGGCGCACGAGTCATCGAGATGTATTTTTATTTCTTCCTTTGGCACGCACAGTTAGATACGGACAGTTTTTTTCGGTTAACGATATAGCAGTCTGGAATAAGCTTCCTAGAAGTATCAAAATTCAGCAAAGCTATCCCTTGTTTACGCGAACTGTCAATAGTTTTCTACATTCAGGACACCTTCCAAAACCTTTGGGTGCTGACTCTGTGGAAGCTCTCTTCGGTTCTGATGGCGTTCACGGAATCTGAATCTTGTGCCGAACTGCATGCTGAGGGCAATATTGCTGGCTCTGTAGACCTAAATCGGCTTATTTCTCAGTCGACAGCGAACAGCCGCTCGCCGACATACCTGCTTGTGCAGAATACTGGATCCGTAACACTGAATGGAGAGGTTCTTCACCGGGCACCTGTGTTAACGCGTCCCTGTCCTGAACTTTAATTAGTGAATAAGCTGCAGTTTTTTCTCCTGAAAACACCTTAAACAGCGATCAGGAGTTTTTTCCACTGTCAGGATGTCTTATTGCAGTATATATTTTTTTACCTTGCCAGTAAACTGGCAATAAATGAATAAAATAAAAAAATAAATGATTTTATTATGTCATTTCTAAATAATCGTAAACAAAAGATCTTAGTGGGTCCTCAAGTTCAACTGAGACCCCTATTGTAATCGGTGTCCCTCGAGGCCCCGCGCAAGATCCTCTTTTGTTTTTGCTTCACATTAATGATATTTAATCCGCAGTTAAAAACTTTAAGTCTTTTATTTATGCGGACGATCTTAAATGCATATATGCCTTCTCTTAATCTTCCGTGTAACGATGCTTAGAAGAAATTCATGCAGACTTGCTTGCTCTTTCTGTGTGGAGATCAACGTGGCAAATGGAATTTTCATATTATAAGTGTTGTTGCATGTGCTTCGGGCTTGACAGACTACCACAACCGGTTATTTTTCAAGTCAACCCTATGACTGAATGTTCCATCATCAAGGACTTCGTTTAAAGCCACACAAATAATTTAGATCTGTCACATTATGCCGATATATTTGCGGGTAAAGCTGCCCAGATATGTGGCTTTATCTCTTATAAGTTCTATCTTCCTGAAATTAAATTAAGACTTTATCAAATGTTTGTCCTTCCTATTCTGGAACATTGCTGCCCATTTTTTAGTTTAGTGACCAAGTGTAGCCGTTCCAAAATTGAAAAGATTCAAGGCATTTTACTCGGAAACTCTTTCAAATACCTCGTACTTGAATAGGTGCCAGCTAAGTAACCTAAAATTTATATGGGTTGGGGGAATAAAAGCTTGCTTTTGCCTCCTTTTTTGCCTTGATAATACTTCAAATATTCCCCGAATTCCAGCCAAAACTCCAGTTAGTCGTCCTAACAACCTACGTAAGGCTTCACATATTATACCGTCTCCTATATCCTCCACATCTAAACGCTCTTTGTTCTTTGCTTCCAGATATTGCTCTCTTTGGAATAACCTGTCAATCGATATAAGGTAATCAAAAAATCTGTCTTCTTTTAAGCGAAGACTTGACTTTAATCTTAATACTGATTCAATTTACCTTTTATTTTCCTCTTCCTTCCTGAGCAGCTTTATCCATGACCTCGGGAAAGGACCATGGGGAATTTTGAAGGCCGTCTCCAAATTTTAGCTTCCATGCATCGTTTTCCCCACAAACAATGATGTCTTCATAACCCATGCCTCCCATGCCCATGTCATATTGCGTATTGGAAGAACCTCTGTTTCGATTGCCGATAACCATGATAAGAATTACAATCTGAATACTGAGCTATGCAAACCTCAGATTCAACACCGGTTCTCATGCCAACTAGCACCCCTGAGTGCATTAATTGGATCTCTTCTTACTCAATTATCGGATCTCCCATTATCCTTTCCATACTAATCTGAGAAGCAACCTACCATGCTGCTTCATATTCCCTTGCGGAGCGGTGTCACCTGATTGACCCTACTCCGACTGTTGACGATTGTTTCGGCTCCTCTGTTGGTGGTCTGATAAATCAGCAATGAGAGTATCATGGCTGCTTCTCTTGCAAATCTACCATGAACTTCACGATCTCTTCAGTCCTTTCCTCGTTGGATCTTAAGCGTATGGATGAGGCCTGCGAAGGTTTGCTGGTCTAGAATCCTTGACGGTTATGCTTATAGCCAGTCGATGCGCATTTAGATCACACATGCGGTGTGAAAAGTTACTTATGTTGTTAAATGATTTCTCCCACAATAAGAGTGTTTTGGATGCTCATATGCTCTCATCAGCATGTCGGTCCCACCTAACACATATGTTGTTCACCTAGGAGCGACAGTTTTTTTCTCCTTGAAATCCCACAAACCATGTTCAAGATATATCTCTTCTATAAAAAATGCCCAATGACTTTTATTCACCGTCTGCTCTTTTATGTAATTTTTTGACCGCAATGATTTGTGTCAATTGTCATCGCTTATAACTGACCTACTATTCAAGCTCAACTGTACACGATTTCGCACTCGTTTTTATTACTTTTCATCCAATTACAGTGCCCTTCCGGGTACTCAAATAAAACATCTATCTATGCGATGCAAAGCTGGATAAAACCACTCGATGCAAAAGAAACTGTTCATGTGGCCTACAATGATTTCCAGAAGGCCTTCGATAGTGTTCAGCACCAGCGTCTCCTTTACAAGTTGACAATGTTGGGCCTTGGGGGCAAACTTCTTACGTGGATCGAGCATTTTCTTTTTGGACGTTCCCAGCTGCTCTGTGAAGGCGGAATGCGATCAAAGCGCACAGAAATCGAGAGTGGAGTCCCACAAGGTTCAGTGCTCGAACCGATCTATTTTCTCTTGTTAAGTAATGATTGTGAACAAGAATCAGACTGTGACTTTGCTTTGTTTTCGGACGATATAAAAAGCTGGAAATTCATCCACAATGCTGCCGATGGAGATGATTTCAAAGACAATCTTCGTGGATTGGATGAGTGGTCCTGCAGATCTCTTTTGTTCTTCAACTCAAAAAAATGCACCCTGCTACGTCTGGGGAATCGAAATCAGGTCACTGATATGTGACCCTACTATTTGAAAGTTATGCCACTTTAAGATGGAAAAACACAGAAAAGATCTCAGCGTTTGGATGACAGACAACCTGGAGCCTTCTACATAATGTTGCAAGGCGGCTAAATCCGCCAATTTAATGCTGTACGCTATCAAGCGGGCATTTAAAATTTAAGATGAAGACAGCTTTTCTAATGTCTTTGGTACGTTTCTAAGGCCGCATCTTGAATATGTGATCCAATCCTGGCGAGCGTGGACTCAGAAAGACTACAACCTGCTCGAAAGAGGTCAAGGTGAATTGCCATATGGGACAAGCCTAAATAACCTAAACCTCTATCCTCTGAGTTACAGGCAGTTGAGCGGGGACTTTATACAAGCCTTGCGTAACGTGCATGGCATGGATTGCGCCCTCCTGTGTGATGAATCTTTCCAACTTGCCACTTCTACTAAGCTCCGTGGTTATCCATTAAAACTACGAGAGCTGTCACTAGTTTTCTACATTCAGGACACCTTCCACAAATTTTGGGTGCTGATTCTCTGGAAGATCTCTTCCGCTCTGATGGCATCCACGGACTCTAAATCTGGTGCCGGACTTCATGCTGAAGGCAGTATTGCTGGCTCTGCAGTCCGTAATCGGGTTATTCCTCAGTCGACAGCGAGCAGCCTTTTCACCGGCATACTTGCTGCTAGTGCAGAATACCTCACCCACAACAATAAAAGGAGAAGAACTACACCATGCACCTGTGTCAATATTTCCCATATCCTGAACTTTAATCCGTTCAATAAGCTGCAGTTTTTTCTCCTGAAAACACTATAAAGAACGATCAGGAGTTGTTTTCACAGTCAGCTCTACCCCCTAATTTATATCCCTTTTGACCTTGCCTGTTAACTGGCAATAAATAAATAATTAATAATTCATTAATAACCTTAACCTTTATCCTCTGAGTTATAGATAGTTGAGCGGGAACTTTATACAAACCTTCCATATCGTGCGTGGCATGGATTGCACCCTCCTGTGTGATGAATCTTTGAAACTTGCCACTTCTACTACGCTCCTAGGTCATCCATTAAAACTATGTGTGCCCCAAAGGACGGTAGGATGTGAGGAAGTATTTTTTCACCAATAGTCTCGTGAAACCGTTGAATAACCTACCTGAGGTGATTGTAATGTCGCAGTCTGTTGATACCTTCCAACATCGGCTCCCTGTAATTGCTTTCAATCGCGGAAGGGGATCAAATTAAAGGCTGAGTCCTTGCATTTTAATTTTAATATTATTATTTGTCTATATATCCATACCGACTGTCTGTTAACTTTGTGGCGGTTCTTTCATTAATTTCATTTGCTCTGTACCCCCTATTAGTATGCAAAACTCAAGTTCCTTAAGTTTATTGTCATCAAAATTGGTCCACGACCTAGTTTTGAATAAACACCACAAAATTGCTTAGGACCGTCTATCGGTGCCTCTAACTATTCGGCCATATTGGCAGGGGATCTTCTTAAGCAAGTTAAGGGACAAACAGAAGATGGTTGTAACTATCGTTATTCTGCTATTTGTTCACCTCCCGCTAAACGGGCTAAATGTCTAGTAAGCTTAACTAATGTAGCTTACGAAGACGAAACTTGTATGGGTGTTTCAACCTCCAGCAGAAATTCTCAGGGATTCAGCAGGAACTAAGCAATCTAAGACAAGAAATAGATAACTTAGAAAAAATCTATATCTTGCCCACCAGTTAAAAAAGCTACTGTCCGTAAAAAACAACCACAAAGCAAAATTCATATGCAAATATAGCCTCTTCAAGTTTACCAACTACTAACATTAAACCTATCGCAATTGCAGAACCCGGTAAACCAGAGGAATTTTAACTACTTCCTTGCTCCACTCCACCAATACCTAGTTCAGGTAGCATCAGTAATACTCTCGCTTTACCGCCCATCGCTACATCGCTGGTAGGCGTTGCACCAACATGCGATGTTGAAGAGGTTGGCGAGTTTGTAAAGACAAAGAAGAAAAGGTCTAAGAAGAACAAGTCTTGCAGAGACTTGGCTCTAGCCTGCCCAACATTCGGCTCATCTGGACCTATCAGGCAAAGTCAGCTGGTTACCAGTACTCACTCAGCTGAAAGATCTGAGTTACAAACGGGCCCTTGATTGAGTCGAAAACAGAATGTAGTCATTAAAGGTGTCCCAGAGTCAGCTTCAATTATTCCAAAGGAGCGAGTTAAACATGACTTGGATCTCCTTCAATTGTATGCTAAAACGATGCTAACGGACGGCGAGTCCATCCACATTCTCAAAACATATAGAATAGGGAAAGCTCTGTCAGCACCCTAATCAAATTCTCGACCAAGAGCTCTAAAAATCATCTTGGAAAACGAAGCACAGGCACAGCTCCTGCTACAGAGAAAAGCAACCATACGAGGCCTGCATCCTGAAGTTTTTTTTCAACCGGAATACGGACTGAAGGAGCAAATGAAAATGAGACAGTTAATAATAGAACTGGAAACACGAAGGACCAATGGCGAGGCACATCTCCAAATAAGAAACGGACAAATATTTCAAGTGAAAAGAGCATTTCTTTGGCCGAAGGCATTCACTCTGACAGCCTAACTGTCCCTTCTCAGAAACCAAAAACGTGCGCGCTTACATTATTCGTATTAAATGCCTGATCTCTGCTTAATAAGATGCCTTTGCTCCAAACTCTGCTTTTCATCCACCGCCCCTGACATTGTAATAGTTACAGAGACTTTGGCAACACCCTCGTGTATCCAACTCTGAACTTACTATTCAAGGGTACGACTATATTCGTAACGATCGACACGAGGGCCGTGGCGGAGGAAGCTGCATCTAGTCCTTGCGCCACTCTACCGGTACTTAGTTCGGGTAGCATCAGCACTTATCTGGCTTTACCGCCCATCGCTACATCACTGGTAGACGTTGCACCAACATGCGATGTTGAAGAGGTTGGCGAGTTTGTAAAGCCAAAGAAGAAAAGGTCTAAGAAGAACAAGTCTTGCAGAGACTTGGCTCTAGCCTGCCCAACATCCGGCTCATCTGGACCTATCAGGCAAAGTCAGCTGGTTACCAGTACTCACTCAGCTGAAAGATCTGTGTTACAAACAGGCCCTTGATTGAGTCGAAAACAGAATGTAGTCATTAAAGGTGTCCCGGAGTCAGCTTCAATTATTCCAAAGGAGGGAGTTAAACATGACTTGGAACTCCTTCAATTGTATGCAAAAACGCTGCTAACGGACATCGAGTCCATTCATATTCTCAAGGCATATAGAATAGATAAGGCTCTGTCTACACCCGATCCAAATCCTCGACCAAGACCTCTTAAAATCATCTTGGAAAACGAAGCACAGGCACAGCTCCTGCTACAGCGAAAATCAACCCTGCGGGGTCCGCATTCTGAAGTGTTTTTTCAACCGGAATATGGGTTGAAAGAGCGAATAAAAATGCGACAGCTAATAATAGAACTGAAAACACGAAAGACCAATGGCGAGGCGAATCTCAAAATAAGGGATGGACAGATAGTTCAAGTGAAAAGAGCATTTCTCTGGCCAAAAGCAGTCACCCTGACAGCCTTATTGTCCCGTTTCAGAAACCAAAAACGTGCCCGCTTAAACTAATCGTCCTCAATGCCAGATCTCTGCTTAATAAGATGCCTTTGCTCCAGACTTTGGTTTTCATCCACCGCCCGGACATTGTAATAGTTACAGAGACATAGGCAACACCCTGTGTATCCGACTCCGAACTCTCTATTCTAGGCTACGCTTACATTCAGAATGATCGACACGAGGGCTGTGGCGGAGGAAGCTGTATCTATGTTAGGCAACCACTTACATTTTTTCCATTGGACTTTTGCCAATTTACCGTGGTAGAGGAGAGCTGTTGGCTCCGAGTAGTTCTAAAAGATAACTACTCTTTACTCGTTGGCAGTGTCTATCGCCCACCCAATGCCAGCGAGGATTACGATCTTTGTCTCTCGCTGGCATTTCACGCTGCAGCTGACTTAAATCTGAAGTACTGCTTGATTGCAGGTGACTTTTATCTTCCTGAAGTTCACTGGTTTCCAACTTCCGGTCCTGCAAAGTTCGAAGACCTACTTTAGGCCATAGATATAGGCATGTGGGAACAGGTAGTTGATTTTCCTACCCGAGGATCAAACATACTTGATCTTATTTTTTGAAGAGGTTGTCAGCCATCGTCAGTGTCACCTTTAGATCCACTTGGGAATTCTGCTCATACTATAGTTCTCTCTACACTACAACTAGGGGCTGCTGAAACGTTTTCCAAAAAATATAACTTTTTTCGTGATTTCAGATCAGCAAATATGAGGGAATTGCTAACACACCTAAATTCCCACGACTGGACTAACTTCGTTGTAGCTTCGGATGTGAATGTTTGTACTGATACATTTTACAAAGTTCTAGGTCCACTCATTTCTCGTTTTGTTCCCCGTAAGAAAATAATTAATGTCAAGGATGAAGTCTACCCCCCGTTATCATTCCGCCGTAGACTGCGTAGACTCTCCCGTCGTTTTCATCTACAAAACGACACCTCCGTCCTGCCCGTGATCAAGAAAATCTTTGAAGAGGCTAAGAGGCTGTCTGATGAAAAACGACAAGCTGATGAGGTTACCTTTGCCGAAAACCCTTTGTTAAATGTTGTGAAGCTTTTTTCGCGCACACTAAAAACGCAGAGAAAAACGCAGCACCCCGTACTTCGAGATGCTTAAGGAAACCCAATAGCTCACGCTATGTTGACTGCTGATAGCTTCAATGCTTTCTTGTCTAGAACGTTTAGTGAACATACCGTCGCGCCCTTTCCTAACATCCGGGTTTGGACCGGTAACGTCCTCGAAACCATAACTTTTACCCTCTGGGACGTGACCATAGCCATTCGGCGTTTTCGTCAATCTTACAGTCCAGGACCAGATGGCGTCCCGGTTAGCGTTCTAAAGGCGGATGCAAACGATATATTTTCGTCCCTTCTGTATAAGATATTTAATCTTGCTCTTGAAAAAAGAAACTTTCCCTACTTTATGGAAGGAATCGCACATACTGCCTATTCCAAAACACGGCCGACCTACGTCATTTGACGACTTTAGACCAATAAATACACTTCCAGCAGTCTCGAAGATCTTCGAGTCCTTGATCAAAGAAAAGATGATGTGTCACCTAAAAGAAAATAACCTACTTAATGCTGCTCAGCATGATTTTCTCGAAAAAGGTCTTGTGACACTTGCCAGCTCTCTTTCTTTGATCATGTGCTACAATCTAGAGACAGCGGTTTTGCAATTTACACCGTTTACTTCGATTTCACTAAGGCTTTTGATCGTGTTGACCATGATCTCCTACTGCTGAAACTTGCCTCCTTCGGCATAGCTAACAAGCTTCTGAACTTAATATTTTCCTATTTGAATGCTCGCGCACAACGGGTTAAAATTTCTGATGTTATCTCCAACCCCACGCATGTGAGGAGCGGAGTTATTCAGGGCAGCGTGCTCGGCCCGCTTCTATTTTGCCTCTTTGTCAACAATGTTCCTGATTGTTTTCAGTATGGTAGGCCCTTTATGTACGCTGACGATTTAAAAGTTGCCTATCGATATAAACCGGTTGATCGCAACATCGTGCTTGAGCTCTTAAAAAAGGATCTTCAAGCCTTCGCTCAGTAGTGTTGCATATGGTGCCTTTCGCTCTCTTGGCACAAGTGCTCCGTTATGGTTAGTCGTGACAACCATCAGCCTCATCTAATCATAGACGGTCATGACTTAAATTTGCCCGGGGTTATAAAGGATCTGAGTATATCATATTCTAGTAGTCTTAATCTGTCAGAGCACTGCGCCCTGATTGTCTCGAAAGCACGCCAAACCACTGGGTTTTTTCTCAGAAATTTTAACACCCTCAATATTACGACAAGCCTTTATAAAATGTATGTCAGACCTAGTCTGGAATACTGCTCGTTTCTATTTAGCCTTCTGCACGCGAGTGAACGGAGGAAGATAGAATCAGTCCAGCACTTCTTTACTAAAAGAGTTTTTACTTCAGAGCACAGAAACCTGTCCTACCAACAACGCTGTGAGCTTACAAGCCTCGACCCGTTGTGGCTTCGTAGATTACAGAAGGGACTATTTTTACTGTTCAAACTTTTAAACGGTTTTAACTTTAACCCCCTTATATCCCTGAGGCAGTTCGACCACTGTCAGCGCACCAATCATAGAGATGTGTTCTTATTTCTTCCTTTGGCAGGCACCGTTAAATACCGTCAGTATTTTTCGGTAAACGCTATAGCAATCTGGAATAAACTACCCAGAAGAATTAAAATTCAGCAAAACTATCCTTTTGTACGAGAGCTGTCACTAGTTTTCTACATTAAGGATACCTTCCACGAATTTTGGGAGCTGATTCTCTGGAAGCTCTCTTCCGTCCTGATGGCGTCAGCGGACTCTGAATCCTATGCCGGACTTCATGCTGAAGGCAATATTGCTGGCTCTGCAGTCCGTAATCGGGTTATTCATCAGTCTACAGCGAGCAGCCGCTCGCCGGCATACTTGCTGCTAGTACAGAAGACCAGATCCACAACATCGAAAGGATAAGTACTACACCGTGCACCTGTGTCAACACTTCCCTGTCCTAAACTTTAATCTGTTCAACAAGCTGCAGTTTTTTCTCCTGAAAATACTTTAAAGTACGATCAGGAGTTTTTTTACTGTCAGCTTGACTCCCTACTGTATAACCCTTTTGACCTTGCCTGTAAACTGGCAATAAATAAGTTAATTAAATTAAATATGTTGCAGCACCATGAAGACTATGTGACAACTTAATCTAAACAATACCAGTGTACTACGTAAGTCTGCCTGCATTCACTTGATGTTACTTCTTTACATTGCTTCTTATTCTTGCGATTTTTATGTAACATATAGCGAGTTCATAGGCGTAAGCCCATTTTCCTCAAATACACTGAACATAACTGAACTCGCAGATCCATTCCCTATCCTCGGCTATATTACGGGAAAAAGCTGATTCCCAGTTTATGGTGCTGATTTTCGCCTTCATTTGATCAAATTCACCACGCCAAATAATAATTTCAAAGGTTGAATAGTTCTTTTGATGTACGATATAGTCACTTCAAACTAGAGGAGGTAAACATTGCACATCATCAACACTATCCAGCGGTTTCACTTCACAAAGTATTCAACTCTGGGAATTATGGAAACACTTATATTATGAATTATTTCTAAGGATTCAGAGATGTGTTACCGAATAATGAGAGATGGTCGAACACTAGCATAAGCGACCCACCCAAATAACCGATATTTCTGGCATCAAGGTGCAATAACATTAAGTTATGATTTAAAACATATTAAAGCACTCATTATCATTCGTAGATTTCACCATTCTGCCTGCCTGTAAATTTATTTAACATTGCTTTATTCTCATTTTATACTGCTACCATAACATGTCCTAGGTCATTGTTCTATTCCTCTTGCTGATCTTATAAGCCAAATGTTGCAGTGGATACACCCTGCTTACCGTTGTTTTTGTAGTTTTCTGCAAATTTCTGAAATTTATATCCTCGAAGGTCGCTGCAGATAGTTGTAACCTCATTCGGTGTTCATCGGATACGGAGAGAGTTGCAACTGTCTTTCACATGAGCAACCTTGAAGTACAAAGAGCGCCACTATTCACTTAGTGTTTGTGCTTTTGGGATGAACTCCATCTTAAATGCAAAAAAGGCAAAAAACCAGGAGATATATAAAGATGTCATCGGTGGACTGAATAATCTGTATTTCAAAAGCCTCCTTCCACTTGAAAAAGCATACAAATTTCATGAATTTCACTCGCCCCCACTTGAACCAGCGGATTTTGAGGCAACACCAATGGTTTTGCTAATCGGGCAATATTCTACCGGCAAAACCACTTTCATCCGCTTTCTTCTTGGTGAAGATTTCCCTGGTATGAGAATTGGCCCAGAACCTACAACCGACAAGTTTATTGCGATAATGCATGGAGAGAACCCGACGACTATCCCTGGTAATGCTCTTGTCATGGATCCAACGAAACAATTCCGCCCCCTGTCTTCTTTTGGAAACAGTTTCCTGAACAGGTTTCAATGTTCCTGTTTGAAGAATCAGGTTCTGGAGAGCATCTCCTTTGTTGACACACCAGGAATACTAAGCGGGGAAAAGCAGCGCATTGGTCGCGGTTATGATTTAACTGGAGTGATTGAATGGTTTGCACATCACGTGGATCGAATTATACTATTGTTCGACGCACATAAATTAGACATCTCGGACGAGTTTAGAGGAGTTATAGAGGCTATAAAGGTGAGCTCCCAGTGCGTTTAACACTTGTGCCTATTCTGATTTTTGTTTCCACGGACCGCCCATCAGAAATTCATCTTTGCTAGGCCAATTAAATTAATCCATAGATGGTCATGATTCTTAATTCAAAATTTTACTAGTTGCCTCTAAAAGTCTTGTTTGGTGAAGATGCAGTACTCCGATATTCAAAAAAATTCTGTTGATAAATGTTCTCTAGGAACGTTTGCAATCTGCATGCTAGGATTTACAGCCACCACTGCGGTTATTTGTTTAATGTCGTCTCTGGTCGTTTATTTAAAAATCTAACCACTACACAGATATAGGAACACTGTCGTACTCGGCTGTTGTGATTTTATTTAAGTCCATTCGTTCAACCTATCATCCATAAACAGCGTCATATTACCACAAATGTGTTGCCCAAGGTTGTTCTCTGTTCGGATTTTTGTACATTCAGTACACAGCTGTGACACATACTATAGTTTCATCCCATTGTCAGTAGTTTCTGCTCCCCAGGTTACCTTCAGCAGTGCTGAGCCGAAGTAGCATAGTTTTAGACTACCGAGTTCCTGTATTGACGGCCCAATATGTCGACTTAATTCAGGAACATAGGAGAGGTAAACCATTAGTTAAATGACAGACCACGGCGACGCTCACGGGTATTAAAAGACTCTTTCAGCCTGAAAACACATGTAATGAGCCAATGTGCCGTTGTCTTCGTGGAACGCAACAGCGGTGGACACTATTTGGAGAGCACGCTGTTGAGCGTACTGTCAATGAAGATAGAGAACGCTGGGGACCCACTGAGGAGCCGAACCCCTCGTTGCTGTGTCACGCAGAAAGCAGAAAAATATCGGCGAAAACACGTGTCTGGGCTTTTAGCTAGTACCTATGTCGGAAGTACGGTATAATATCTGTGCCATATAAGATTCATACTACTTGTAGTACTACTTGATTGTAGAATGGGCATTACGTGGTAGTCCACAGTGGTTGATTGTCTTCAAACCCAAATGTTCATTTTTAAATTTTGGGTCTGACCCCTAAACAATTCATGTCCGAATCATCTGACTCCATGTCCTGCACTTAATCATTTCCAGAAATTATTTCCTTTGATTATTCTCTGGAGTCCATATACCAGAAACCGCATAAAGAACGATGGGGGACCCACTGAGGAGCCGAACCCCTCGTTGCTGTGTCACGCAGCAGCAGAAAAATATCGGCGAAACACGTGTCTGGGCTTTTAGCTAGTACCTATGTCGGAAGTACTGTACAATATCTGTGCCATATAAGATTCATACTACTTGTAGTACTACTTGATTGTAGAATGGGCATTACGTGGTTATTCCACAGTGGTTGATTGTCTTCAACCCAAATGTTTCATTTTAAATTTCGGGTCTGACCCTAACAACGTCATGTCCGAATCATCTGACTCCATGTCTCGCACTTAATCATTTCAGAAATTATTTCCTTGATTATTCTCTGGAGTCCATACACCAGAAACCGCATAGAGAACGCTGGGGGACCCACTGAGGAGCCGAACCACTCGTTGCTGTGTCACGCAGTAGCAGAAAACATCGGCGAAACACGTGTCTGGGCTTTTAGCTAGTACCTATGTCGGAAGTACGGTATAATATCTGTGCCATATAAGATTCATACTACTTGTAGTACTACTTGTTTGTAGAATGGGCATTACGTGGTTATTCCACAGTGGTTGATTGTCTTCGACCCAAATGTTCATTCAAATTTCGGGTCTGACCCTAACAAGTCATGTCCGAATCACCTGACTCCATGTCCTGCACTTAATCATTTCAGAAATTATTTCCTTGATTATTCTCTGGAGTCCATATACCGGAAACCGCATAGAGAACGCTGGGGGACCCACTGAGGAGCCGAACCCCTCGTTGCTGCTTCACGCAGTAGCAGAAAAAATCGGCGAATTCACGTGTCTCTGGGCTTTTAGCTAGTACCTATGTCGGAAATACTGTATAATATCTGCGCCATATAAGATTCATACTACTTGTAGTACTACTTGTTTGTAGAATGGGCATTACGTGGTTATTCCACAGTGGTTGATTGTCTTCAACCCAAATGTTCATTTAAATTTCGGGTTTGACCCTTAAAAGTCATGTCCGAATCACCTGACTCCATGTCTCCAGCACTTAATCATTTCAGAAATTATTTCCTTGATTATTCTCTGGAGTCCATACACCGGAAACCGCATAGCGAACGCTGGGAGACCCACTGAGGAGCCGAACCCCTCGATGCTGTGTCACGCAGAAACAAAAATATCGGCGAAACACGTGTCTGGGCTTTTAGCTAGTACCTATGTCGGAAGTACGGTATAATATCTGTGCCATATAAGATTCATACTACTTGTAGTACTACTTGATTGTAGAATGGGCATTACGTGGTAATTCCACAGTGGTTGATTGTCTTCAACCCAAATGTTCATTTTAAATTTTTGGGTCTGACCCTAAACAAAAGTCATGTCCGAATCATCTGACTCCATGTCCTGCACTTAATAATTTCAGAAATTATTTCCTTGATTATTCTCTGGAGTCCATATACCAGAAACCGCATAGAGAACGCTGGGGACCCACTGAGGAGCCGAACCCCTCGTTGCTGTGTCACGCAGCAGCAGAAAACATCGGCGAAACACGTGTCTGGGCTTTTAGCTAGTACCTATGTCGGAAGTACGGTATAATATCTGTGCCATATAAGATTCATACTACTTGTAGTACTACTTGTTTGTAGAATGGGCATTACGTGGTTATTCCACAGTGGTTGATTGTCTTCGACCCAAATGTTCATTCAAATTTCGGTTCTGACCCTAACAAGTCATGTCCGAATCACCTGACTCCATGTCCTGCACTTAATAATTTCAGAAATTATTTCCTTGATTATTCTCTGGAGTCCATACGCCGAAACCGCTAGAGAACGCTGGGGGACCCACTGAGGAGCCGAACCCCTCGTTGCTGCTTCACGCAGCAGCAGAAAAATCGGCAAAACACGTGTCTGGGCTTTTAGCTAGTACCTATGTCGGAAGTACGGTATAATATCTGTGCCATATAAGATTCATTCTACTTGTAGTACTACTTGTTTGTAGAATGGGCATTTCGTGGTTATTCCACAGTGGTTGATTGTCTTCAACCCAAATGTTCATTGAAATTTCGGGTTTGACCCTTAAAAGTCATGTCCGAATCACCTGACTCCATGTCTCCAGCACTTAATCATTTCAGAAATTATTTCCTTGTTTTTACGGTTCCATTCCATCATATGCTACACGTCGCTATCCGACCGCATGCGAGGGCTCGAGTCTGAGCTCCAGGGCACAACGGAACATGCATGTTCCTTAAGCAGATCGGTGACCCCCACACTATCATCATATACCCGATCACAACCGACAAAACAACGAGCCCGTGGTTCAATGGTAGAGCGTTCTACTAAAATACCAAAGGTCCCGGGTTCGATTCCCAGGTGTGCCACACTTGGGATTGGGTATGATTGGCTGATGACGGCTAATAAGCCAGAAATGGCCATTCCGATCTTCCTTGTTTATGCCGGTTCCATTCCATCATATAATACACTTCGCTTTGCGACTGCCTGCGAGGGCTCTAGTCTGAGCGCACAACGGAACATGCATGTTCCTTACGCAGATCGGTGAGCCCCGCACTATCATCATATTCCCGATCACAACCGACAAAACAACGAGCCCGTGGTTCAATGGTAGAGCGTTCTACTAAAATACCAAAGGTCGCGGGTTCGATTCCCAGGTGTGCCACACTTGGGATTGGGTATGACTGGCTGATGACGGCTAATAAGCCAGAAATGGCCATTCCGGTCTCCCTTGTCTTTTTCGGTTCCATTCCATCATATGCTACACGTCGCTATGCGACCACCTGCGAGGGCTTTATTCTGAGATCCAGGGAACAACGGCACATGCATGTTCCTGAAGCAGATCGGTTAGCCCACACTATCATCATATTCCCGATCACAACTGACAAAACAGCGAGCCCGTGGCTCAATGGTAGAGCGTTCGACTCAAATACCAAAGGTCGCGGGTTCGAATCCCAGGTGTGCCACACTTGGGATTGGTTATGTTTGGCTGATGACGGCTAATAAGCAAGAAATGGCCATTTCGGCCTCCCTTGTCTTTGTCAGTTCCATTCCATCATATGCTACACATCGCTATGCGACCGCCTGCGAGGGCTCTAGCCTGAGCTCCAGGGCACAACGGAACATGCATGTTCCTTAAGCAGATCGTTGAGCACCACACTATAATATATATATATATATATATATATATATATATATATATATATATATATATATATAATCCCGATATATGCCTGAGATTCTAAATATATTAGGTGGCTATTTTTGTTTTTTTTTCAAATTTCAGGGACTCACCGCAAAAGCAGATCACAATCAGACAGGGCTTTTGTTTCTTCTATGTTTTATTAAATCTTTCTATCAGTGCGCATAGTTCGTGTTCCATCACGCGGCTTCTTCATTATTTCCGTTTTGTTGGAAACCTTCAGTGCTATGGTTTTCCGATAAATCTGAGCTTCGGAGGACAGTATAGTATACACGAACGTTGACTTTTGGTAACGGTGGCGAAAATCAAAACACGTCTTATCATATAAATCAATTTCGCTCTTGAATGCAAACGAGGAAACCTTTTTATTTCCAAAAGGCATAAGCAAATACTTATTCTGAGTTTTAAAATTTAAATGAGAATATTTTGAAGGTATTCCATTGCTCGACCTGAGCTCGACTACTACGTAGCTGTGTTTAGCTGTGTTTCGAATAAACACACAGTTTCGAATACACACAGTTTAGCTGTGTTTCTTTATTTTCATTCGGTTTTATGCCAGAAGTCAGAGTTATTTAAGAGAATAGGAAAACTAGATATTAGGTTGCCCTTTATTCATTTGATGGACAGGTCTACCAAACTACTTTTGAACAGGGGAGTAATATATAACCACACAGTACATGCCGTCAGTCAGTCCACAAGTCCACCAAATCCATTCAGCAGCCTCATAGAACATAAAACTCTTAAGAGAACATTGCATGCAGCGCAAACAAAAGGCCCTGGAAAACACAGTCTGGTGAACTAATATTATATACTTCATGTATGACAGAGTTTTACGCCTGGCTATCATAAACTTGTAAATAGACCCAAAGAAAGAAGGAGTAGGTCATCAATTTTCAAGTAGAAAAGCCGCCACCAAAAAAGAATTGTCCAGCAATTGGCAATCCTTCACTTGTCGGGTGCGCAAATTTGTTTAAATCCTCACTTTTCATTTTTTCGATGCTGCCATTTAGCATCTTCAGTTGATGGCCACTTAGTGTGCAAGAATAGCCAATCAATCACATAAAGCAGTCAAAAAGAGCTTATGGTCGAATGAAAGGGGCAGTATTGTGGCTAAATAAAAACCGTGGTCGAAAATTATTTGAAATATAATTAAATGGTGGTCTTCTACGGTAAATCTTCAAGGGCACAAATGCTGCTTTAGTCTGATTCATGCCTACCGATTAGTGAACAGATTCACTTTCTGTCCTTGAAATTCAGACATTGGCACTTCATTCTCAATGAAGGAGCAAAAAGATATAGTGTTTTTAATTGAATTTGAAAATGAATTTTATTTTGACTTAAAATCCTGAGAGCCAAGAGCCAAAGTAAGTCACACATTGTTCTTAGTATTTAACCTCGTAGAGAGATCCTTTCTCGGAAATGAAAGCTACAGTAGAGCAGGTCATTAGTCCATTATTGCAGATCTTGGGGTGCCTACAGTTTTGAAGTCGTGGTTTTTTGAGGATGTGTTAAGGGCCACTAATCCTTAGCACAGTCATATATTTATAAAAGTATCTCCTCCTCGGTGTGTTTCTAACGTGATTCTTCTGTACTCTCTTTGAAACCAATTCATGTATCAGTGTATGGATGGACATGGAACGTAACTATTGATGCAGTACGAAGCAAAGGGACGAGTTTCAGGAAGTGATCGTGAAGAATGAGACATTATTACTGGAAGAAGATCTCTACTAGTCTGACGCTTCAGGATTTCACTCGAATCCAGCGTCAGAGATCGAGTCAGATAAGGGTATTGAGTTGCCCAGGTCTTGTAGCATTTGCAGGATGTATTTGCTAGGCCACTGCATGCCTATCACAATTAGCAGTTCCCGAGGGCATAGCAGCTAATTGCAGGGGTGTGATGAGTATCTGACAGGCCAGATGTTGCAGTATGCAGTTGCTAGGTCGTTTCTATGCTCCAAAATGTTCGTCAAGAGTATTGGTTCCCACGCTCATCGCACGTGGTTGCATGTGGCATGATGATGGCCCACAGTCGAATGGTTGACGACCGGATTTCGTCATCCGTGTGAATTCTTGGGTAATTTGGCTCGTCGGCATTGGCAACCGGTACGGTGGTCATCCGCGCGTTCTCCACGTAGCTAGTTACTTTGCCCAAGCAAGTCGTTGCCCGGGCAAGTCGTTATGCTTGTCCATTGATTGACGAAATTCGACTGCGAGCCATCGTAGCATAATGCGCAACAATCTTGCACAAGCATATTTTCTGCTCTTCAAAGGTCAACAGGAATTATTTTGGGAAAATTGTTTTCCTTTACATTCACCTTAGCATTTCAGTTTAAATTTTATTATTTCAAAGGCATGGGCACCCAGCGATTGTACTCGATAAACAAAAAATAATCTGTGTACAGATTTCAGGTTGAGAAGAAATTAGTCAAGAAGAGAGGGCATATTCATGGACCGAATTGTATTCTTACTGACATTTGTGGAACCATTTTCACTTCAATCATCAGTACGCCTACTTGCCTACATCTACGATGATCTCGAAGTGTACAAGGTCACGTGAACCCGCTAGCAGTCAAGCTCTGAGAAGTCCAATGTAGTTAACAGCGTATGGACAAGTCAAAGTTCACGAGTCCAACATGGCTATAGTTCGAAGCAAGTGGCAAGACAGGCAATCTTAGGACCACCCGGAGCTGCAAACACAATAATATGATGATGGGAGCGATAAATTTTCGAAACTTAAGTACGTATAATAGTCTGTCTATGAACTTGCCCTTTCCTGTTCCTCTTCAGGAGGGGATGAGTGCAACAAAAAATAATGTACAGCGTTTGAACTGAAGTTTCGATGTCTAGTCGATTGAAAGAGACACGGTCGAGTGTCAGCATTCCGTTGTTCAACTTCTGTCGCAAGAAGACTTTCACAGTCTTAACGCACTGGATTCCAAATTACAGAGGTTTTTGAACTTTGAAATTCGCTTCAACGTTTACTTAAAAGCTGCAAAGTTCTCATTTTCCACGCGACTAACTCGTGCTTAAAAAATATCGTTTAGAGGTAAAAGATCCCATCTAACAGAACAACGCACGCATCTGTTTGACGTTCGATGTCACTTCAGTGACGGTAGACGTCAACTGATGATTGCAGTCAATGGCACTAGCGCTCTAATTAAAACCGTTTTTCAATGCTCACTTCAACCGAAGAAGTATTGAAAAACCCAAAGCTTCATTGGCCATCTTGGAAATCAAAATCGTGCGGGGGTAGGATTATACAATTTGTGTAATTAAGGGCTTCTAACAATATGCCGATATAATTTGCAACGCAGATGAAAAGCATTATTTTCCATTCGCATATATATTGCGGTAGCTTATACGGTAGAACAGATGATGTAACACATTAAATTTGAGTATGGAAATCCAAATACCTTTTCCGGGCACCTACAACTTTCCGCATTTTACTTATTTACCTACCAGGTTTCATTAGACGCGCCTTTCTTGGGCATATTGAAGATAAATGTTCAGAGTTTGCGCAGAATTTAAGCTATATTCAGGGAGTTTGCCAAAGTTATAGGCTGCACGTGTGCATCAAAGCGTGCGTTTTGAGCAAAAGGGCATTTACCGAACAGGAAGGCTTTACGAAGGCATCCTTGCCTACTTTAATATATTTTTGTGTTCTGAGTTAGACAGATAAAGTTGAATGTGGGCATTTCATTTACAGACAAACAGTTATCTAAATTTTGCCAATATTTTTAATTTGTACATTTACATCATTCCATGCTCAAAACGTTTATTGTGATGTCTGCAGCAAACACCTTATTTCACTCTACATTGTAATTTCTTTGCATGTGGAAGTATGCCGTACGCAACAGCAAATATACCCACCAGTACATCGTCATTTATGACTTAAGCATCTGGCAAGGTACTCTGTGTGAGGGGATTTATTTCCTCATACCTAATTCAAAACCGTAGTGCGCGCAGTATTGGGCATTCAAGCAATCCTTTGGATTTTGTATAACCTTTCTCGTGCTTTCATAAACATCAATCAAACGACAGCTTCCTCATCTGCTTTATAAAATTACCAGTGCTTTTGAGATAAGTAAACATGCAGAGAAATTAAACTGTCAACCTTCTAATTAAAGACTTTTTCCAGCTTCTTCTTCTTGCGAACATTTGTACACTTTATCAAAGTAATCTCCTTGTTCTTCATTCGTGTAAAAATTTATTTTCGTCGGCAATTAGGTTTACCGACAGATATGACGTAAATCTCTATCTGCATCAGCAACAACGTCCAAAAGCCGACTATTTAAAAAATACCTTTTGAAAACTGTCCTACTTTGAAGGGTTTTATATACACCTTCCAGAAGCTGGGAACACCCTTCAATGGTAAGTATTAATAGATAACTACGATAGATAATGACGGCAATGCCATCAAAACATCTAAAACAATTTGACGTGAGGGACCATCTATTGTTACACAGGAAATGCTACAATCACAACTGTATCTGTTTTTTTCTATTGTCATTCCAAAGTCACCGACATCTCTTTGGATACAAGACCTACTGCAAAAATATGCCTGTGAAGTTCATTTGCGTAAAAACAAACTATATAGTTTTGCCACAGTCAATTGCGTTTTGGGCAATAAAGAAACGAATCATTGCACCGAATTCTCGTGGAACACGTTCGCAACACTTAAACAAACATTGGGCCGCCTACGAACTTACAAACTGCCAATTTTTGAGGATAATAAACCAAAAACCCCATGCAGAGTTTTGACATGGATATTTTGTTTGTTCTTCGGAGCAATAATTTAATTCATCTGACACGAATGTTCTCGTTTTCTGCTGAAATGTGCCTTTGAAAAATAAATATTTTTAAGCAGTGTAATTAAAGTTCTAAAATTTCTTTTGCATTTCCATTTAATTTATGGTCTACCCTTATTTGTTTGAAAGGGACGGATAGTTCCGTGTTTATCACCTCTTGACCGTGGGAGATGCCCAGTCAAAAAAAGAGGGGAGTATAAAATCCAACCGTAATTGCGGAAAGGATACACATTTCTGTGACTGAACACTTAACACTACATATAACTCTATCATAAACTTAACACCAATGATGATTTTCGCAGGTAGTGATTTTAGAGTCAAAAATTACTTACCAGGAGAGCACAATTAATGGAATATTTGACGGATTCGATCATGTTAGCTAAATACCCATTTGCAAAAATATGACGGTCTCGGGGGATCTGAACCGACAGTTCAATCATCGGTTTCGACGACTACCCGTGTTTACTCGACAGAAGGGAGGCGCAGGGACGGTGACTTACGCATGGATCATTTTTGACTGATAGAAGACTTGCGCCGCAGCTACCGCACTCACACTCTCTTCCCTCCCCCGTCTGTTCCCGGTGTTAAGCCGCATGCAAGAAGACCGGAGGCGAGGATCGGGCGGAGATGGTTGAGGCGGCTGGAAACTCTTCTGACCGTGCCGCAAAGTCTAAATCAGATCTTATGGAGTGGGAGTTCCGTAAGTGACGAGAAAGCCTGGTAGGGCGTGAGTCTGCACCTACGCGTGACAAACGTCTTCCTCCCCACCTATGTTAGGAATTTTTAATAGGAGCTCAACCCGAATAATGCCTGCCGCACCCTGACGTCAAGCGTATCTTCAACGCGGACCGTTTAGGGGTAACTGGGAATGAACCAATGACATAAACATATATATTTGACCTGTGGCTACACGAATGGTTATTTCGTGGTTAATGTCTGGTTAGTGATGTCTTGTAAAAACAAAAGTGGCCGATGCCATTACAAAATTTACGAAGTTCGATGCGAAAGCCGCAGCAGGGATGCCGAAAAAAGGAGGTTCATAGTTTCTTCTTGTCTAAATCACCAGGACCTTAAACTGGCTTTTATTTGTCCAACAACTGTTTTCCTGCATAAGTCGCAATATGGTGAACGGGGCAAGTGCGCTCTAAGACGTGGCATTTTGTCGGTGCTAGGTATTAGCACACAATCTTTTCCTGGTCAAAATTTAGGGCGACAGCTGGGAGATCCAGTAACAGTTTTTATTTGCGCATCAGTTTATAACTCATTGCGTAAAATAAAACATTTTTTACATAATGCTCTTTGTATTTTTTCAATTAAATAAACAATTAAACACTTTGCGTAAGAAATATATATTTATAAAACATACAACAAAGCTCATGAAACTTAATGGTGTTATTCGATATTGTTTATTATAGGCAGTTAAAACGTATCGCATTGTATTTAGTCGCCTGACCCGTTCCGTTAAATATTATTTTTACTCTCCGAATATGCTTTACATTTATGTTATCAGTAAAAAGTGCTTAAACATTTAAGTAGAAATATGCGCTACCCTACATTGGGCAAATTTCCAATGTTTAAAGCGGTTCTTAATTTTGTTTGTGTATCTTAGCTTGTTTTTCGTTTGCATGAGAACAAACTAGCCTTAAGCCGTCTACGAAACAAAACCCACTGCACCTAAAAATTGTTTTAAGAACGATGTAAATCGTGAAAACAAGGTCACTAGTAAACGAGTTGCTTTTAGAAAACAAGACGTTTTATAGAGTTGTAAATGTCAGCTTTTAAAACCTATGTGTTTTTTGCTCTAAAGTTCAATAAGAACGATTACGGGCTATCACTTATTTTAACCTGCCAATATTGTCTTGATGTTTGTGAATTCTGGTTAGCATCTGACGGACATTTAAAATTTTATAAATTTGGAAGATTATTAACAGCTTCATATTTTCCGCTCATATGTAATATTTTACAGGAAAGAGCTCATCTAGCAGTTTAAGCCAAATGTCTGAATTTATGTGACCACAATTCTTGCATTCAAAAGCCCACAGCATAGATAGCGAAAATGGCCGCAAAGGACGGAAAAAAGATTATTTATCGGTATTTTGAGGAAAGTTTAAATAAGGTCTACAATGCCAATTTCATTTTGCGTTTTATAGTGTAAAAATGTCAAAAACGTAAATATGATTAGACGGAATGTCATACTCAAGGACTTTGTTAATAGGAAACTTAATACCTTTAGTTAATCAACTAACTGATAGCTTATTGCTTGTTGAATGTTTTTTTGGACCTGCAGATTTTTTAACAAGGATGTCTCGCGTTTTTTCAGTCTTAATCAGTGACTTGAACGATTAATCAATGAAAAAGACCAAATTACTCCGCACTTATGCAGTAAATGCTTACCAGAATTATATATCACATAGAATCAAGATTTATTTTCAAGAGGTTGAACTCAGTAACAAGCGGCAACCTATTAACTGATATTTAAAGGATAACTCAAAACTGAATCGACCCAGCAAAACCGCACATACTTCTGACTCAAGAGGTTCTCCTAATATATACAAAATTGTATGGCTACATTTACATTAGCCATTCACTAGCCGGCCTGCCTAAATGTGACCTTTTGGAGCCGTTTGACACTCTGACTCCTTTATCAGAAAAATCAAATGAGATCCTCTTCTTTAGGACAATAAAGAGTGCTAAAATTATGTAAATTTCTCATAAAACCCTTTTGCAACGCATTATCTGACTTGACGCACTTTAATTTTCTGCCTGATATCCAATAAAATTATTCTAAGAGAATATTTAATCAAAATGATTGTACAAAATAATGTGTAGAAAGTTACTGTGCATTCGTCACATTATGTAGTCAGTTGTTTGCATGGAAAAGCATAATTTATTTCTTAAAGGTGAGTCATATTATGCAAACCACATCTTTCCCTTTTTAAATGTTTTTCTTTTTACGTAGACTGTTTTTCCTAAAAAAAGAAATAGTTTTGTTAGAACTGTTTTGCGTTTTCATTTACGTTAGCGTCGTTCATTGTTTTGGTGGATGCATTCTCGTTGGGTTCTTAGATTGACCACATACTCCATGTATATTAACAACACTCACTGATCACGCTACGGGACAAAAAGTCCCATTTATCCTTGAGACTCACTCTCGAGCCGCCAGCAGGTGGGCAGTGGCTAGTAGTAAAGGCAGAATTTGATTACCAAAAGCGCAAAGGATAATGGAATATTTGTTTCTGACTTATAAGTCGCCATCAGCCAGCCGTTCCACAGCCCAGATTGCGCAAACCCTAAAGCTCGAACCCGCGGCCAGATAGGCCAGCGCGCTGCTGATGTTTTTACGTGCAATCTCTTTGTCCTTCGCGTGAGTCTCTCGTGTTGAGACTCTCACGGCTCCTTCTTACCACATTCTTCCGGATCTAACTTATGATTTCTATCCTCTGGAACCGACAATTCGCACTGATATCATGCGGGTTCACTATGAAAAGCACCATGCGACTTACCCTGAACAATGTAAATGTCGCCGAGAAGCAGTTAGCTGAAGCAATCTACAAACATTATGTGACGAGATTGAGCTCTTTTCATCCTGCTCTCAGATTAAACGGTGGTGATTACCTCAAACACAGCATCTTTAGGAAATATTTGTGCCCAAAATTACGCGAAGAACCTTCAGGGCTATTGGCAGAAGCCATCAAAAGGGATTTGTGGTCATTTAATACCTTCATGACTAGAATTTTGCCAAGACTGTGGTTAAACAGACCTCTGAGTGGGGTCTGGTCAGGCTAATGCCTGGTGTCAAGACGACTTTAAATCATCACCTGTGCGAATCAAGATCCATTAGAAGAAACAACAGGGCTGAAAATCCTGTTTGGAATCGACGTTTGAGAGCATGCCTATTGCTTTCAGTACAATAATGCTCGTCCAGGCTACGTGAAAAACACCTAGTGGAGGCATGATTTATTGCCGTCGGAAAACATTCATCTCTTCACGTTATTGGAAATGCTTATTCCAGAATGGCATCAATCTCCTATTCGTCAACATAATTGCATTTGTCTTCATGGATAGGACGTTGGACAACTGCTTACCATCGGGTTGCCATTTGCAGACTCGGAGTTGCCAAATCTGGGATCAGCTATGGCTGATTGATGGCGACTAATACAGATATGGTCCTTCCATTATCTCTCACCCCTGCAGGTCTTTCTTTTTTCGCATATATAAACTAAAGTGTTAGAAAGAAGGCCTCACAAGCAATATAAGTTAAAGAAAGAGATGGTTTTTTGATATTCAAATCAATGTGTCGATTTGTAAATGCCTCATTTGAGTTTATAGCCTCGAGGAAATTTAGGCCGATATCCCTTGAAAATTCTTAATGCAGTAATGCAGGCTTTGTGTCGATCAAAGATATGTCCAATGTCCAGGGTATGCATGAATCCTTGAAAGAGGCATTTTTACCTCTTATGTTTTATTTGGGGTTTGTGAATATATCTGACCTCAATACGGAATTTAATAAGCATCACATTGGTTTATGTAGACAAATTCTTTCTTATACAAACAAACAACCATACCACATTGTTCGCGCTTGTTTGTGAGCCGCCTGAGTCAGACGCTTTCTATGGTGCCTTTTAAAACGTTTAAACATAATTTTAATGTAGCAGAGGATTTGCCAAGTATTTGATTTGAGCATCTGCTTGGAGTTACCTAGTTCCTTTGTTCGTTCAGGCCTCGATGTGCAAAAGCTTGCATGTGACAATTCTGGAAAAATAATTCAAACAGGTAATTTATCTCGACTCAATAGGCATATGTTCGGCTGCGTTTTTGCAGTGTGTTTTCGTCAGTTCGGCGTTTCACCTCAACCAGTATACATTTTACTATTTGTCAGCTTACTTTTTACGTAAACATTTAATGCCAAGAATGTTTGTGTCAACAGTGGCCTAGAGCCTTTGAAATTGATCCGTTTTAATGATAACCAAGGTGTTATCCCCATATCTTATCCAGAACTTGGGCTTAACTAAAGAAAGCCCCATCGACTCAACTTTCCAGAAAGTGACCTAGGCGAGAAAGATAGAGATAGGTGACCACACACGCGCTCCTTTCAGTTTTGGCATGATTGTAGGTCAGAAGAAAAGTTATTTGCCAAACGTAGGTCAATGCTTTCAAGTTAGGCAGTTGAAGGTAAATCAGTGTCGTAGAACTGTGGGATTCTTATGTACTTTGGCATAAAAAGAGTAACCGAAACGAGGTAAAAATATACGTTTATATATATAAATATATATTAATATATATTTATGCCTCCTTATTATATAGAAATTCTGGGGAATCTTGAATTGGTTTTCACAACTCATAAACAAAGGAAGCTTCTAGAATAACTACTTTAAACTTTCAAATTCGGGTGTATCAATCAGCATTATATTTGGATGGCAGAGAGACTTTAATTTTGTGGATTTGAGGTCGTTAATATATCTAAGTGACAGCCAGTTCAGTTTAATTCGAAGATTAAGCGATATCTCCCTTCAGTTAATTGTTAACTGGGACACGTTTTGGCTCTTTATGAAAAGATGAAATTTGTGTAAAAATAGGTTCTATTGGAAGATTTACTAGGTTGTTTGGTCATCTAAAAATGAAAGTATCTTTTCATTGTAGTTTACTTTGCTCACCAAAGAAAGTCGAAATGGTTGTCATGAGATAGTACTGATTATATGATGGATTCAAATCCAAAAGGGAAGCCCAAGTTTGTAGTAATCAGAAAGTTTGCATTTCATGTCTTTGGAAAGCACATTCTCTGCCGTTATTGTAGGACTATTTGGCAAAATACACGCGATCTTTATTATAACCTTCAGGAAAAACAGAAACCTAGGTAAGTAGTGCGATAGAAGTTGGAGAAATATCTTCCCCTTTATGAATAGACATTCATATGGTAGGGGTTGCACGACCCGAAAATCTAACCCACGACCCGTTGATCAGAAGTACTACGCTCTAACCATTGAGAGACGGGCTCGTTGTCTTGCCGGTTTAGATCAGGAATATTGACTTGCATTCATTGAATTACACTCACTGATCGCTAACAGAACTCACTCCATCTACTCTGCTTTGGGGCTCACATTCGAGCCACGCCAGCAGCCGCAAGGCGGCTAGTGAAATAGGCAGAATGATATTACCAACGAAGACAAAAGAGACTGGACTTGTCATTTCTGGCTTATAAGCCATCATCAGCCAGTCATACCTAACCCCAGATTGTGCAACACCCGAGGATCGAACCCGCTACCCATTGATCAGAAGTGCAGCGCACTAAACATTGAGCCATGGGCTCGTTGTTTTGCTGGTTTAGATCGGAACAATTTACCTTGAATAACGCTCACCAAACGCTCACAGAACGCCATTGGTTCACTCTGTCTTGAGGCTCACTCTCAAAACCCACCAGAAGCCACTGGGCGGTTAATGATATAGGCAGAATAGCATGAATGACAAAGTCAAGTCAGACTGGAATGACCATTTCGGGCTTATTATCCGTCATCAGCCAGCCCGATTCAACCTCAGGCGCTGCGGCACCTGAGGTTCGAACTCGCGACCCTTTGATAAGAAGTCAAATGTTCTACCCACTGCGCCACCAGCTCGTTGTTTTGCAGGTTAAGATCGGGACTAGTGACGGGACTCACACGTTCCTTTCCACCATGAAGTTCACTCTAAATTCCCGCGAGCATTCGCACAATGTCAAGTTGCATTGGCAGAACAACATTGTTGAATAGGACAAGAGGAGACTGCGATGGCCATTTCGGTCCTCTTAACGGTCATCAATAAACCATGTGCGACACAAGGCGTTGCACCACCAGACGCTCAAATTAGCAATCTGTTGAAA
The DNA here is from genome assembly GCA_017591395.1 of Schistocephalus solidus. Classification (NCBI taxonomy): domain Eukaryota; kingdom Metazoa; phylum Platyhelminthes; class Cestoda; order Diphyllobothriidea; family Diphyllobothriidae; genus Schistocephalus; species Schistocephalus solidus. Next base: position 149,433 of record WEDG01004786.1, on the reverse strand, counting down.
TACGTCCAATGCTCTTAACATAGTGAGTCTGTCCGTAAAGTTTAATATTACCAATGTAAACCGACAAAACAACGTGCTCGTGGCTGAATTGTTAGGCCTTAAGACTTCTTATAAGTATATCGTGGAGTCGAGCCTCATTGCGTTAGATATAATCGGCTAATGACGTCTAATGAGCATAAATGGCCATTCCAGTATCTCTTGTCTTTGTCGATAATATGATTTTACCTATATCAATTGCCAATTTGTGGCTGCTGGCGGGGTTCTAGAGTGAGCCCCAAGGCACAACGGGACGAGTGAGTCCTGTAACCGATCGTTGAGTACCCAAATACCATATATATATATAAACAAACAAGTGCGTATCACTCACTGATGTGGTTAGGATCTCACTCGATCCCATTTTGTGCGCCCGCCCGCCAGCTAGCTACCGGCTAGCTAGCTAGCTACCTGTTGCAACCTTAGCAACATATCTGTACTATATATATATATATATATATATATATATATATATATATATATATATATATATATATATTGCACGTGAATAAGAATAAGGATGAGGTGAGTTGGGGTAAAGCCCTACATACTCACGTTTTTTGACTGCAAACCATCCCCTTTCCACACCGTTATATTACAGCTATATTGCAGACGAAATCGCACAAAAACACATGCGCAATATCCACCAGACTGTCTTCCTATATCATGATGGAAAAACACTCATTTTTTCAGGTGTGTAGATTGAGTATTGACAAAAGCAAGAACTGGATATCCCTCGTTTATTCTTGACCATCAGGCAGTTATTAGCAACCCTTAACATCAACCTAGATCTGTTGACCCTTGAGCGTGAAGAACATTGATTTATATTTAACCCACGACCACTTGCGTGGTCGTATTGGCACACATTTTGATTACGAGGCACGGCCCCTTATTGTTCCTTGGGACTGAATCCGCACAGCGTTTATCTGGAGAAAGAATTAGAGACTCTGAGAAAGGAAACTGGGATGGTAAATGTTGGCCTTAGTGACCGTCGTTAAGGTTGCTTGAAGAATTATTTGTGGCCTCAATCTAGAAGCAGTTCCGGCAGTAAGCTATATTCCGTGAGTCAGAAGCTGACTCAACTTCATTTGTTCACTAAACGCCAAACCACGGCATGACTCATTGCTTCATTTGTTTATTAAGCACAGCGTTATTTACGTGATTAAAACTTTGCAGCCGTAGAAAAAAGGTAATCTGAGTTTCATCCATCCTACGCGCACTGCGTTTTGTAACGCAGGTCTATTACTAGTACTCAGTTCTTTGTTTAAATGAGAAGAGGCATTAATATTGAAGTGACAATATGCTCATACTTAGACGAGGTCAAGCATTTATTTAATGGTTTTATTTATTTGTGAGAAAAAGAGATCTCAGGAAATGTTAACCAAATTTCTGAAATTTGTTTTAGAGGTTCTTACTTTGATTGGCATACAGCATAATCTTCATTTAGTACAAAAAGAGTTCCTTCCTGGCCAGTTGCAAAAGCAACACCCTTTAAAAGATAACTTTTTCATTAGAAATAATCAGTTCCTTGATTTTTGATTCGTTTGTAAATTCAAACACATTTGCTAAAATTACCTACAATATTTTTGGACTCACAGAGTAAACGATTGGCTTGTTTTAATTTTTTTTGTGAAGATAGCACGTATTCAGTGTTCAAAGCGGTTTCTAATTAAGATATTTATAAGACCGTTAATATTTATTCATAAAATCAACAACATTGTATACATCCTTGACAGAAGTTTACGTGTTATATATGATAACATCTTAACAGTGTATAGATATGTGTGATTTTTCCATTATACTAAATATATACAATTTTTGGATTGGTAGCCCGTAATTAAAGTGTTACAGAAGACCAATTTCAACGCTTTTCGGAAATGGAAAATGTTTTGTTGGACGAAATATAAAGCGTAAATATATATATATATGAAAATATAAGTCAATATAAGTATCAGATTTCATAAAGACTACATTTCGCTTCAGAAATCAGTATAAGAAGGAACATTTTAGGAATATTTTTTATTAAAAATCTTTTAAGTTACTTTAGTTTCTTAGGATTTCCAGTTTTAAAAAGCTTCCGTCAGGACTGGCGGCATGATATTTGATATGGTTTGACTCAATTCGGCGCAGCACGTGATACTCTCCACAAAACCCTAAAGTTGGCATTTGGTTTGCCGGTCATCTTTGATCTACTCCCAACTCCCAACTTTCACCTACCTACCGTACTTATTTATGCCGTAACCGTAACCTTATCACAGGAAATCTCATGGAATTCAAAAGAAAGGACACATTATGCGAAATAAGCCCACATTGTGGACACCAAAGTTTCATAGGAGTAAAGAAGCGACCATTCTTTCAAAAAGGCATATTTTTGTATAAAAATTAATATTGCATTGTTAAGAAATACTATTTTTTGAAAAGCGGAGAATTCCGAAAAAGTGGGAACAAATGGGTTAGCTAATTAACCTGGAGTTTTAAATGTACAAATTGCTTGTAAATGTAAACAATTGAGTGAATAAAACACCACCAGCTAAATTACTTTTACGGGCAATGTAAAGTACGGCCAGTAACAAACAGCTTAAATTTCGAGTATATATTCCAACATAGTTTCACGAGAATTGGTGGTTTTTCTTCCGTTTTTACATTGTTTTAGATGCTTTTAACATAGACAAAAAGATTTTCGCTTGATTACACTGACGGGGACGTCGCAAGCAAATAAAATTATTCATAAGCTGACATGCTGATAGGTCGGTCAGTGACTTATAAATGTAAATAGAATTTAAAGATGAAATTGTAAACGTACTATTTTATGCATATTAAAAGGACTTACCTTTTGTAAAATTTCTGCATCAATATTTCGGGTGTTGTTTTACGAGGAACTACAAATTGTCCTTGAAATTTTAGTAAAAACTTAACGTTTTCCAATTTTTTCCTGTCTTTTGCCGACAAATGTAGCTTTTGCTGTGTATGTTTCTCAATACCTCTAAAATAAGACATTTCTTAAAGTCAATTACCGGAATAGGGACTTCTAAATCATACGTTCTAATGCAAATGGTCGTTAAGGGCATATTTTTAGACTCAACCAAACATTAAAACGCGTTGCCGAGACGAATAAACGCCCATAACATGATTCGGCAATAACATATGACAAAGATCAATTTAAAATTCCTTATATTTATTTACCTCTTGAAAAAAAAACACTTTTATTAGATATTTTATTTTAAAAAGTCTGCGTACTCCACCGTTTTCCAAGATCAAGTTCAGGAATGGGGACGTTTGACCAGTTCTTTGACTTCGCTAAATTAAGGGATACAACATCTGCTGATAATGAAAGAACACGCTTGTTTCTTTCTATTGGCTGTACTTGTCAGCCAAGTTTTAAGATTGCAAATGCACAGCCGAGTGGCAGAATATATACTACATTTTGCGAAGAAATGATAATCTTCTTACCTTTCCGTTTCAATGTTCCGTAATCATTACTAATCAACTGCAGATGGATATTTTCTGAAACTTTTTCACGCATGGTGTGACAAAGTAAAATGATGGCATGCGGCAGATTTTCCAATATATATGCTTGTTTACAGTACCACTTATCAGTGTGATACAACAACATACATTTACGCAAGATTATTACTGAGCTTTTTTGGCATTAGAAGACAACAATTTGCAAAACTGAATTTTACAATTAAATCCGACCTTGTTTTCCAGAAATCTATGCGATTTTCTTATCTCCATTTACCTGATTTTCGTGAACGCAAGCTCGCATTTTCTGTTATTTAAAGGAATACATTTAAAACATTTTAAAGCTTATATTAATATTCTCTTATGGTACAATTCACACAAACACGGATTTTTGGTCCAGAAGGTGAATTAACATAGAAAAACACCTAGAAATCAAGCAACGTCAGGTTTGGCCCGGTGTTGCTCAGTTTTGCGTTTAATAAATAGATCTTAAATAAAGACTTTTTTAATAAAACAGCATTTTCATCTTAAATCAGTAAAAAAACACAATTGAAAACTTCAAATGTGTGCCATACTACCATCTAAAATGTCGAGGTGGACATTTCATGAGTTAGGCAATCTACTGAATATATATCCTAGGACTGATGTTTTAGGCGTGACGAACACAAGTGTCTAAGGCTGAAATAATTTGCTCACAGACACTCCTTTTATTATCAAAAAATTATCTTTTGAAGACTTAACTCTTTAATAAAAGCATTTCATCTCACCTAATGGCTCCATTTATTCTCTCGGTGGTCTGTTATCGATTGCTATTTGTAGTGTTGATAGCTCCTATCTATTGGTGCGTGAAATGAATAAATAAAGACGGACCTTATAGGGGTAAGCGGTAAACATTTGAAGTAGAATGAACACGTCTCAGATTATACGGCTTAGCCATCAACAATCAGTGGTGAAAGTTGAGAGTGGGGTTCCTCAGGGCTCCGTCCTTGACTCTATCCTCTTCCATATATACATTGATGGCTGCATAACTGGGTTGGACTGTGACACCGCCATGTTTGCTGATGACATAAAGATTTAGAAGGTCAACCAAAACGAAGCTGATGAAGCAATTCTACAGGCGACCTTGCATAGACTCGAAGAATGCTCGAACAGCTGGCTCACCGCATTCAATGCTACCAAGTGCAATATTCTGCGCATCAACAGAACCAGCTCTGTGCACCAGAATACTATCTGAACCACACATCGCTGCCAAAGGTAGCGGTTCAGAAAGATCTAGGAGTATGCATTATGACCTCACTGGATCCATCGTTCTATTGCTCAAAAGTAGCAAAATCCGCAATGTCAACCTTGTATCTAATTAAGCGGGTGATTGCAACGTTCGAAAAAGGGTGCTTTAATAAGGTTTTCGGGATTTTCGTGAAACCGCAATTGAAATTTGCCATATTAGTTTGGAGACCGTGGGCGGTCAAAGACCACAGCACCCTTTAGAAGGTCCAAAGACGTGCAACCAAGCTTGTTCGAGGTCAAAGCTACCTGCCTTACGAGACACGATTGTCCAATCTTGATCTGTTTCCTCTGGACTATAGACTGCTGTGATGGGACGTAATGCAATCGTTTCGCATACTGCGGGGTTAGGATTGTTGCCTTGAATCTGGCGACTTTTTTCATCTGGTCACTACCACTCACTGTTCACTCACAATCTACGTGTGCGTGGGACAAGACGGGATTCAATAATCTTTTTCTTTAATAGAGTGATGATGGCCTGGAATGCTCTGCCTATGGATCTCATCATGCCCTCATCCGTAGACACCTTTAAGCGGAAGTGTGACCAGTGTAGCCATATATACCACCACGACATTAGAAACGAACACATTTCCCCACTAATCCCCATTCACTAATTTACGGGTTATAGAACACACTACTCCCTATTTTGAGTAACGTTCTTTTAGAATTGTTTCGTTAGATGCCCTGTAAAGTGACGGGGAGATAACCTTTTGTTCAAAGTTCATTTTTTGTCAGCGTTTTTTAAATTGCAAGGTCACTAAAATAAAAGGGAGTTTCAAAGTTTTCGCTTATCTTTCCCTGAATAAAACTGAAATGAACTTATTTTAGAGGTATAACTAACTGTTTGCTACCCAGTTACGCCCTTATTCTAAATGACTGCATAGCGCCCTAAAAATTAAACACAAAAAGACATGAGCACCAATGACAAGGGTGACTGGAAGTGCCATTTTTGCTATATGAGCTATCATCAGCCGTCCATTCCTAAGCGCAGTTGTTGCGGTAGCCGAGGCGGCTGTTGAAGGCGCTCTAGAGCAACGCTGAAGGCCTATGGCTACGGGTCAGAAATCTATGAAACGCGATTGAATGGAATATTCCAGAACTCCTAGTGAACCATATAAATACAGTGAGTTGGATAAGGGTAAGAACCCTCTTGTTTTCGCAGTTGGTAATAAACTCCTTGTTTCCCTAACCGGCTCTCTTTCTCTTCCAGCTACCCATCGGACATATCATCCGTAGCTTTGGCTGTACTCAAACTTTCATTCGCCCTCCAAGGGCAGTTTATGCAGTCGTCGCAACCAGCTGAGTTAGACGAACGGGGGCCGCCTGCTTGGAATATGGTTGAGGGTACATTTTGTCCGTACTAATCGTATCTAGATTTACATTGATCACTTCTCACGTAGTCAGAAAACAACTAATTCCCTCGGATTCCATCCTGGTTGAACACTAGCTGCCACATTGAGTAGGGTTCTCCAAACCCTGTTCTTCCAATACTGCTGAAACAGTGTAACTGAGGGCCACCATCGGAGACACGGAAAAGATATTTTCGTCTTACGATTTTACTACTGGACAGATTGTGCTGTCTAGACAGTTGACAATGATTCTGTGTTTGCACAAGCTTAAGTGGAAACGCAAGGCTCAAGTAGGCTTCGTGGTAGCATAAATATGCCAAATAAAAGCCCATTTCACAGGGTCCCAAAACTGCACTAAGGCAGTTTTGAGGTCTTGCTATATTTATCCGACAGACTGCCATTTCTGCAGCTACTTTACATTTTTGTATCCAGTATGCTATCTTCTCATGGTAGCAAAACACATATTATTTTAAACCTTTTAAAGTACTCGGACATAAATGCATAACATTAAAGGATAGAGTATGTACGAGCAGACGCATGGGGGTCATTGAGAAACCAACTGATGATACAGACATTTTGGGACTGTCTCACACAGCGTGTACAAACTGCAACCATGATAGTGGGCTTTCAAGTGGTACCTATGCTGTCGGTGGTGTAAAATTTCAGCTAAAAATTATTAATTATTAAATAGAATTAGGAAAACCTCAGAAGTGTTTAATTAGATATTTGAATCTCCTCAAACACCAATGAAGTAAGTGTGCCCTGGTTGATGCTAGATTTGTTAGAAAACCCTGATTGGGCAATCAGCTTACAGTATCACAATTGGTGGTTTTTGAACACTGCAGTAGATTGAACGTCTTACTTGACTAAAATTTGATAAACTGCACGGCGTTCTGTGGGGCCTGATAGCTTAGGTGGTTAGATCGTTGGCTGCATTGAAGCCTTACCCTATTGTTGCCTTGGGTTGAATCCCCCGGAACTGTTGACTTTCTTACAAAGGGGTTAAATTATTCTTATTTTATTTTTATTATTATCTTTAAATAACTGATGGCTTTTCTGTAGAAACTCCTAAGAAGGCATTGCAGGGATGATTACGTATTAGGAAATTACGATTTTTTTAAAAATGCATTGTCTTTTACCCCTTAAAAGTCTCATTCATCCAGGGCCCACGGAAGTCGAATTTCTTTGTCAAAGCACAACGAAAAAACTCCAAGATAATGCATCTTAGTTACAGCACGCCTCTGCGGAAAAGTCGGCACATGTTTGAAACAAAACGATCAGTGCTTAAGTATACTGGCAGTTGCTGAGAGAACGCATTACCTGCATGCCTTGGATGTAGTCATTACGTGCAGGTAAAGGTCTGTTTAATTAACGCCAGCCTCCTCGTATCGGAGACTTAATGACCCGTTGAAGTTACTGCTCACGTCTATGGCACAGAACGGAGGCGGCGAGGCAGAGATAGGTTCTTTCGACAATATCTCCAAACGGTCTTTCTAGATGATTAAAACCCTTTGAAGAATTCAGACCACCACGCATGACACTTCTTATCGGAGAGTTAACATCGAAACGGGAAACGCTATGAGGACGAAGGACCGCGCATGGTGTTCCAGATTTTATTTCACAAACTCCAGTAAAGAATAAATCAACACGACTGCAATATAGTCATCTCCTTACGTTACTTTGAAACATGGTTGCTACCGGCTTTACTTTGGCTATCAACATATGAAGTGGCGCATTTGGCAGTATGCTCACCGTTATCACTTCATGTGACTACTGTGATTCAGCTAATTTTGGGCTATCGACCACCAAAAATGACATATTTAAAGAGTGCTCGCCATTCTTATTTTCTTGGTGGTAGCCAAGGCCACATAACCGCAGGCAAGGAAATAATAGCAGCTTTATACGTTAGCAGACTCCAACACAACTTCTAATACAGTTAACCGTTATTAGATGTGGTTATATGAGTAGGGATCAATGTACAGACAACTCAGGGTGATATCATATGATGGTATACTTATCAAAGAAATTATGGGCAGCATTCAACAGTATATTTGAAGTTGTCTTGGAAGTTCCTTGGCGACAAGATTCAGGGAAGCAAAAGAAAGCTACCAGACGTTAACTGTTTTCCAGTCGTGCATGCAACGAAGCAAAGAGCCTAGCCCAATCAATGCATAAAAATGTGAGTACAAAGACATTACAGTATCTACACGACAGTGGCTGAACAGGCACTCGCCTAGCAAACTTAGTAGGGCTCGCATTTGTCGCAGATGTACATATGGTGCAGGAAGATGAATTATGCATCCATTTAATCGCGTTTCAATAACGGAGTTGAGGACTGTGTGATAATGGCCAGACAATTGGACACCCCATTAATAATCACCGGAATCCGCGCCCTCCCAGCGCAACTAATTACCCTGTTCAGGCAAGGAAATGGAAGGGATGTAAGCGTGCTTATCAATGGACTGTGAGTGAAGAACTAAGCTGCCGAAGCATGGAACTCAGGCAGAGGTCAGGTCTCCCGATAATTTCAGGTTTGTGCAAAACTAAGGTGTTACAGGTTCACGTCAAGTATGCAGCCATTTCAGAGCTTACGCCACTTCTACCTCACGTCGATACGTTCGTTTAAGATAGGACGCCAGCTTTCGAAGGAGGTCATCTACATTTGCCTGCATAAACGTTCCCAAATATAAACTGTCTACTTAAGTAGTATACTTTTTACAATTGATTTTTGATGCATTTATAAATTATCCGCCCTATCTCATGAAATCTCATGGATATCATGATAAAAGACACGTTATGTGAAATCAGCCGGTACTGCATGCCACAAATTTATACAGCAGTAAAGAAGTGACCATTATTAAAAAGAATGCATTTTCTAGTTGATAGAAATACTCAATTATTTTAGAAAAATGAAAAATTTCAAGCCCTTGAAAAATCCGGTTAGCTAATAAACTTGAAGTTTTAAATGTACAGGATGCCTGTACATTAAAAAAACGAGTGAATATACCAACACAAGTAGAATTATGCTAGATAATGGTCCTTTATTGTATACTCCTCGGAAGTAGTCTTCCAGATTCTGAACGATGGAATTTATGGTCGGTAACAAACAGTCTACATTTCAAGTAAATATTGCAACACGGTTCAATCGAATTGGTGGTTTTTTCGTCCCTTTTTACCTTTTTTTAGATGTTTTTGAGTAAGACAAACCGTTGTTCGTCTGAATTCGCTGACGGGAACGTCACTGGAATAAAATATTTTATAAACTCACATGCTGACAGGCCGGTCAGTGGCAAATAATGTAAATAGAATTGCCAGATGAAATTGGAAACATACCATTTTGTGCATATTAATAGGACTTTCCTATCGTGCAATTTCTTTATATGAATTTTGAGTGTTGGATTACGATGAAATGCAGATCGTCTTTGAAATTTTGGTAAGTTCTTAGGATTTCCTATATTTTCTGTCCATTGCCCATAAGCCAGTTTTTCGTTGTCGAATGTGTGCGTATTGAACCTTATCCAAGATCAAGTCAAGGAAAAACCGGGGCCATTTGACCGATTTTGACTTCCCTGACAATAATGGATACACTAAAATATAGCTGATGAAAAATATGAGGCAAAAGTGCGTTCTTATACTCATTTGATCGGAAGAAAAAGTTACCCACGTTTTTCGATAACAATTTTCTATTTCCGAGAAACTAAACCTAGTCTGCTCTTACCGTCCTGCTTAAGGTTTTTTGTTACATTCGCTGTTCGCTGTTCGCCAAAGAAAAGTCATTTATTCATTTACTCTGTAAGGCAGAAAATTTTTAACGTAGTCGGACCACGTTGCATATTCCATGAGTAGCACTAACTCGCGGCAGACACAACGTTGGATGCTTCACGTTATTAAGAATAATTACGTACTTTTCTTGATGTCAAAATATTTGATTTGATGTTTGGTATTAATGGTAAATTATTTTGTCACACAACCCTCAGATTGCACAGTCACAACAGGATGTCAGCGCTGAAATAAGCTTGCCACCAAGCACCTGTAAATCAAATACTCTTCAAAGCATTAATAACGCACACAGTAAAAATAAACATGAAAAATTCCTATCACTAAATCACATTTAAAAAGCGGCGGACAGTGCGGAAGTAGTTTGAGCAATATTTTACTTAGTAAACGATCAAGGGGTTATAGGTTTTATAAGCATAGAACTGCGCCTAGAGCCGAAGGAGCCAGTCAGTAGTTCCAATTTTTCCTTGACCATACCTTGTAAAAATTAAAGAACGTCCACAACCTTTGTGAAAATACTTATTAAATGACTTTAAAAAGTGGTAACTTGATTGAGGTTTTGTTAATATTCGTTACTGACCGTCCTACCTTGTTCGACAGTGCTTTAATTATTGATCAGTGACTCAGACAACCATCTGCATAATAAAAGTCTCTAAGTTCTCACTACTACGATAAATATTGTCCAGAAATATCTAACTTTGAAGGTTTTAATAACCACAGTAGATGACCCTACCATTTTCGGCAGTCGATTGAGAATACTTAATGCCGGACAGTATCCAATGAAATTACAAGGACATTGACCCCAAACGAAATTCACCCTAACACAAGAACCAAACAAGCTTATGGAAGAAAAGTCCTTGATAAAGACAAACATGGGCTAGTTCGGTTCAACTTTATTAAGCCTTGACCGGCCTGTCAATATGCAACATTATAGAAGCTTCTAGGTCTCTGAGTTCAAGCGAAATAATTTCACGCTGACAAACCACATCTCCAATACGAAAAACGAAAATGTTGTAGTGATTTCCAGCTTTTGTAACTCATTCTCAGACATCACATTTTTATAATACGCTTTGCTCCCCATAACACTAATTCATGGATGCTGTCTACCGAGTGTGTGTAAATCACTTACTAAAACAGCCTAAGTGAACTGAACTCCATGTTCCCCGACATCCAAGTCACACTGGAAGAGGAAAAGAACAGCAAGCTGCCTCTCCTTGCTCTACAAGTTACTAGGATGGTTGATGGAAGGATAATAACTACGGTATACCGCATGGCAACGAATACCAGACGCATCATCCAAATCCAAACAAATAACCCTATCGGTCGCAAACGCAGTTGTGCCAGAAATCTCTTCCAAAGCGTTAAAACACACTGTAGGGACAAATACGGGAAAAAATGGAAGCAAAATACCGACACTCCTTATTTTCGGCCAATGGTTATCCCCGATCCTTCATAAGCGAGAGCCGAAGCAGGCCTACCCGTGAGCGCTTTAACGAGGACAAACCGAAATTTTGGCTCGCAATCTCCTACGTGAGGAATGTTTAGGAGGCAAAAGCAAGAATCCTGAAACCCTTTTGAATTCGAGCAGGATTGCCTATCAGGCAGCAGATAATGAGACCCAAAGACCAGCTCCCGGCAGCGGAAAAATCAGCGATGGTCTACAACATACCGGGCCAAAATTGCAGCACGAGGTATGGTTTTGAAACGGGCAAACGCCTTGGCACAAGATTGCATGAGTACCACCTTGCAGTCAACCGCGAGGATAAACTGTCACTGGTATATGGCCGCATACAACAGGAGAAAAGCGATTGTCGCCTTTGGCCATGACCAGATGGCCAGGATGGTGCTCAAAAGTTGGTCGTCAATTGGCACAATCAACAGGACTATTGGTCTGCATCCATCCTACCAAGCCCTACCTACAAGGCTGCAGTCAGTCCAGACGGAGCTAACAGCAGTAGGGAACAAACCGCGGCTTCTCCAACAGCTGTCACTCTCTCAGCAGGGGAGAGAGCCAGCCAAAGGTCGCTCAACAGAGGTGAGACTTCTACCCATCTACGCACCCAGACAGCCGAGCTTGATCCGCACAGGCAGCGACCGCGGATCAGCCCATCCGATTATGAGGGCAGGCCACACGTGCAGACAGACCTCGCAGCCATTACGATTGTCTGGCAGGAAACAGAGGTCACACGCGTGGGCCAAACGTCGGCCGCAGAGCGAGCATAGCCAATCCTAGGCTAGACGAGATAGAACACATCTAGGTAAGCAGAACAGCAAAACCACCTCTCTGATGATGGTAACGAGGAAGTTTCCGAAACGTAAACACCAGCACAGTGTGGTCCATGAAAGCACATCTGTTTCTTCTTCATCGTCTTTGGGGGATGCTGAACGGGATAATTTGTCTCAACCTCGTATCTTATTATATATATATATATATATATATGGAAGGAGAAGATAAGGCGATCTCTGGGGTAGAAGGTATACTTGTCTGACGTTTCACACTCATACTCGAGCGCATCATCGGAGATAGAGAATAGGGGGAACTACATGGTTTAAAAAAGGGGGTCTTTCGTGCTCACTTGCGGTTGGTCCAGCTGCCTCGTTTCTCATTGGTCCTCCCCTCGTGCGCCAATGGTGCTTGACGGCCTCATAGGGCACTGGTAGGTCAATGCTGCGGTTGATAGAGTTGGCGTCTGACTGCCAAGCTTCGATGACTTCCCTCGCCAGTCTGTTTTCGGCTCGGCCGAGCACTTGAGCCCCGTCAAAATCGAACCGGTGGTTGTTTTCTAGACTATGCATGGCGACGTGTGATCGAATATCCTTTCGCCTTACGGCCAAAGTGTGCTCGTGCATGCGCGTACTCAGTCGTTTGTCGGTCATGCCGCAGTAGTTGGCCGGGCAGTCTAGACAGTTGACACGGTAAATAACGCCTGAGGTGTCTGCGGGTGGTAGTCGGCCCTTTGGTTGCATGACTAATCGACGGATGGTGGCCTCCGGTCGGTGTCCAACGCCCACGTTTAGCGGTCTTAACACGCGCTCAGTGGCTTCTGAGACGTTCCTCACATAGGGCAAGACATGGAAGGTTTCAGGTCTTTGTTTAGGCTCACCTTCGGTCTTTGTATTTGTTTTTCTAGTGTTAACGGTATAGACGTGAAGAGGGAAACAACATCGAAGGAGACCATTATTTCATCTGTGGAGACTTTGGTTCCTTTTAATTTCTTTAGAAACTCCGTTGAATTCTCAATTGAAGTTTCACAATTCTTCGTAAGCGGATGAAGCTTTTGGAATAACCACTTGGAAATTTTATAGTTGGGCGCACCGACCAAGGACACTATAGGTCGCAGTGGAACTTCAGTTTTGTGGACTTTAGGCAGTCCATAAATCTTCGCGATGGTTGGTTCCGTTTGTCGCAGGGATTTAGCAATATTTCCTGTCAGTTGCTTCTGCCCTGTGAGACGTTTCAACACTTAATCAATAGATGAATTCAGTGTCTTTGTAGGGTCCACAGAGAGTGGTTCGTAGGTGGATCCATCTTCTAACAATGACAGCATCTTCTCATTGTAGTCTGTTTTGTTCAAAAACCGCAATCGCGCCTCCTTTGTCCGCGGGGAGAATGATAATATCCTTGTCAGATTTAAGACCCTTTAACGCTTTCATCTCTTCATGTGATAGTACTGAAAAAAATGTTTCCGGCCTTTTAAGGCTTGTATGGTACTATTTCGTATTGTAAACCGTTCATCTTCTATATATATATATATATATATATATATATATATATATATATATACATATATATATATATATATATATATATATATATATATATATATATATATATATATATATATATATATATATACTAAAGGTGTATTGTCCTGCAGGACAATACACCTTTAGTCCCTGAGATCGCCTTTTCTTCTCATTTATGTCCGGGGACACGCATATTCGCTTCAATCATATATATATATATATAAATGTTAAATTGGAACCGACAAAGACAAGGGAGACCGAAATGGCCACTTCTGGCTTATTAGCCGTCATCAGCCAGTCATACCCAATCCCAAGTGTGGCACACCTGGGATTCGAACCCGCGACCTTTGGTAATTGAGTCGAACGCTCTACCATTGAGCCACGGGCTCGTTGCTTTTGTCGGTTGCGATCGGGAATATGATGATAGTATGTGGCTCACCGATCTGCTTAAGGAACATTTATGTTCCGTTGTGCCCTGGAACTCAGACTAGAGCCCTCACAGGCGGTCGCATAGCGACGTGTAGCATATGTTGATAATGTGGAACCAACAAAGACAAGGGAGACCGGAATGGCCATTTCTGGAGGTCCAACTATCGAGCTCATCATCCCCCGAAGAAAACGAAGAAGAAGGGACGAGTTCATGGACTTGAATGTATTTAGACTGACGTTTCGGAAACCCTCTCGTTTCCATCATCAGATTTATGTGGTTGATCTTCCTGCTGGTCTTGACTTTCAACGGCCAAGTTTACGAACAAAAGCAAGGGAAACCAATGGGCTCACCTCTGTCCGGACTGGTTGCTGAAGCAGTCTTGCAGCGGCTCGAGCGGCTGCTTTTCAGCTCTTTCCCCCCCGAAATTCTGGGCCAGATCCGTTGACGACACTTTCGTCATTATTAAACGGAGCGAAGCGCAGGCTTTCAAGGCACTCTTGATCTCCATTTTTCCCGACATTAAGTTTACTATGGGAGAAAATTTCAACAATCAGTTGCACTTCCTCGACGTACAACTGACTAAGCTGGCAAACGGGAAGGACAATGGTCTACCAGAAGGCAACTAACACCATGTGCATCCTCTAATTCAGAAGCAACCACCCCGTTGGTCACAAACGCATTTTTGTCAGAACCGTCTTCCAACGCGCTCAAACACACTGCAGCGACGACAGTGGGAAGGAGGAGACTAAGTACCAGCATGTCAACGGTTATCCGAATCCCATTACACGCAAGTGTCTTAGGAAGCCCCAACCATGAGCGATCAAAATGAAAAGACCCGAAGTTCTGGCTCGCGATCCCTTATGTGAAAATCGTATCAGAGGCCACGGCAAGAATCCTGAAACCTTTCGGGATCGGTGTGGCTCATAAGCCTGGACCAACAATCAGACAGCGCATCATGAGGCCCAAAGAACCGCTACCAATGACAGAGCCATCAGCAGTAGTTTACAGCATGTCATGCCAAAGCTGTGATGCTAGAAATGGTGGTGAAACGGGCAAACGAATTGGCAGAAGATTGCATGAACACCAGCATGCAGAATAGCAGCGAACTTCTTTACTTCGAAATATATATATATATATATATATATATATATATATATATATATATATATATTAATATGCGTAAAGATTCGAGGTCCCGTTATCTTATCGCGTTCATCATCTCCTGAAGAAGACGAAGAAGATGAGGGGGCGAGTTCATGGACCAAATTGTATTTGTACTGACGTTTCGAAAGCCTTCTCGCTTCCATCATCAGAGTATAGTGCTTGCTGCTCCTGGTGGTCTTGAGTTAGGCAGTCTTGCAGCGTGCCTCGTATTATATCCATGTTGGACGAGTGAACTTTGACCTGCCCGATCGCTGCTGACTTCCTTAGACCTTCCCGAGGTTGAATGCCGGCGGGCTCGCGTGACCACTGTCCCCTTTGGAGCCATCGTAGGTTTCGGCAAGGCGTCGTGCCTGTTGGCCTCCCCCACGTCAATCAGCGGACTGAGCAGTCGTTGCTGCTCTCGTGAGTTGTTATCCGTTTTACGGGCGCATTCGTGAGGCAGTGTTTGATTTTGGTCATGTGACCTTCGGCCGCCACCCCGCTTTTCCGTGAGCCTGGGCTCTCGGTTCCGTGTGCTCGTTTGCCTTATTGGCCCTGGCCGAACTGATCCGAGCCGTGTACGAAGCGCCTGGTAGGCGGGATGTAAGTCTATAGCTCGGTTGAGTGTACCAGTCGAGGACCAGCTCTCGAGCACCAATCTGGCCATCTTCTCATTGGCTCGGCCAATCACCCTTGTTTTGTCAAAGGCGAAATCATGGTTCAGCTGTTGTGCGTGACCATAAACCAAAGACAACTTGTCTTTGCGGTTGATTGCAAGTTGGTGTTCATGCAACCTTGTGCCCAGGCGTTTGCCCGTTTCACCAACATACCTTGCATCACAATTTTGGCATGGTATGCTGTGGACCACTGCTGATTGTTCTGTCACTGGTAGCGGGTCTTTGGGCTTCATGACTTGCTGTCTGATAGTGCATTCTGGTTTATGAGCCACGCCAATCCGAAATGCCTCGCATATAGACCGCCTGTGAACACTGAACTATGCCAGCGGACGATGGCAGATTTCAAAAAGAGAATGATCAGGGTGCTAATACGAGATTGTCACGTCCGAATTAACAAATACCGCCGTATGATTGAACAACATTCTTCCACTTGCCAGTCAATTTTTACGATGCTCGAATTGGAAACTCTCAAAACGGCAATCCTAGACAGTGCACGGCGTCATCGCAAATCACGGGATGACCAGCTGTCTGGGAAATTTGAAAAAATCCTCCCGAGAAAGCAACCCTCTTCCGATGGTGCCCTGGTTCACAACTTGTCCTCTCATCTGCTCACTTAGCAACAACTAGCGGTTCTATCCTATGACGCGAAATTCAACACGAAAGATGCACGACCAGAAGACTTCATTGCATCCTTCGAGTCGGCGCTCCAGAAGTGCGATGCTGTTGAGGAGTGTAAAAACGCCATGCGGCAACAAGTGGTAAATCTGCTCCTCCAGCACCAACGTCAGACAACTATTTCAAAGGCAGAAGAACGAGAACTTCTGAAAATATGAAAAATAGAGGACATCGTAACCCTGCCCGCAGACAAAGGGCGCTCGACTGTCGTCATGGATAAGTCTGAGTACGGAGCAAAACTGAGAAACCTCTTGAAGGACAAGGAATCCTATGTGCCATCGACTACCAGTGACTTCAAAAAGCTCGTGAACAGCATAAACAAGACGGTCGACAAGCTGAGGGAAGGCGGGAGCTCTCACGCGAAGAGAAGCGCTGGCCACAAAAGCCACTGATTCCGCGATGGCACGCTTCTACGGCCTGCCGAAGGTCCACAAGCCAGGAGTGCCCCTACGCCCCATCGTCTCCTTACGTGGCACCCCAACCTTTGGGCTGTCAAAGTGGTTGTACCAGCGACTTTGTTTCCTAACCATGGATTCGAAGTGGACAGTGAAGTCATCTGACGAGTTCTTAACGCGCATCAAACATCTTGAAGTAGAGGCAGACGAGGTGATGGTGTCCTTTGACGTGATCTCGTTATTTACCTCTATCCCACCCGCATTGGCTATCGAAACTATCGACGGCTTTCTCCAGGAAAAAAATATAACGAGACCGACCAAAAACTCAAACGAGTGCATATCATCGAACTCCTAGAACTGTGTCTTAAGACGTTCTTCACATTCAACGGCCAGGTCTACGAGCAAAAGAAGGGGACGCCAATGGGCTCGCCTCTGTCTGGACTAATTGCCGAAGCAGTTTTGCAGAGGCTTGAGCAGCTGGTCTTCAGCTCGTACCCACCGAAGTTCTGGGCCAGATACGTCGACGACACGTTCGTCATAATCAAGAGGAGTCACTTGCAGGCTTTCAGGGCATTGTTGAATTCAATCTTTCCCGACATCCAGTTTACCATGGAGGAAGAAGTCAACAACCAGTTGCCCTTCCTTGACGTCCAAGTTACAAAGCTGGCAGACGGGAAGATAAGGACAACGGTCTACCGTAAGGCAACCAACACTAGGCGTATCCTCCATTTCCGAAGCAACCACCCTGTTGGCCACAAACGCAGTTGTGTCAGAACCCTCTTCCGACGTGTCCAAACACACTGCAGCGACGACAGTGGGAAGAAGGAGGAGATGGAGTACTTACATGCCCTTTTTACAGCCAACGGTTATCCAAAGTCCTTCATCCGCAAATGCCTCAGGAAGCCTCAGTTTGAGCGGTCGAATGAAGAGAAGCCAAAGTTTTGGCTCGCAATCCCCTATGTGAGGAACGTTTCAGAGGCGACTGCAAGAATCCTAAAACCTTTTGGGATTGGCGTGGCTCATAAACCAGAATGCACTATCAGACAGCAAGTCATGAAGCCCAAAGACCCGCTACCAGTGACAGAACAATCAGCAGTGGTCTACAGCATACCATGCCAAAATTGTGATGCAAGGTATGTTGGTGAAACGGGCAAACGCCTGGGCACAAGGTTGCATGAACACCAACTTGCAATCAACCGCAAAGACAAGTTGTCTTTGGTTTATGGTCACGCACAACAGCTGAACCATGATTTCGCCTTTGAAAAAAACAAGGGTGATTGGCCGAGCCAATGAGAAGATGGCCAGATTGGTGCTCGAGAGCTGGTCCTCGACTGGTACACTCAACCGAGCTATAGACTTACATCCCGCCTACCAGGCGCTTCGTACACGGCTCGGATCAGTTCGGCCAGGGCCAATAAGGCAAACGAGCACACGGAACCGAGAGCCCAGGCTCACGGAAAAAGCGGGGTGGCGGCCGAAGGTCACATGACAAAATCAAACACTGCCTCACGAATGCGCCCGTAAAACGGATAACAACTCACGAGAGCAGCAACGACTGCTCAGTCCGCTGATTGACGTGGGGGAGGCCAACAGGCACGACGCCTTGCCGAAACCTACGATGGCTCCAAAGGGGACAGTGGTCACGCGAGCCCGCCGGCATTCAACCTCGGGAAGGTCTAAGGAAGTCAGCAGCGATCGGGCAGGTCAAAGTTCACTCGTCCACCATGGATATAATACGAGGCACGCTGCAAGACTGCCTAACTCAAGACCACCAGGAGCAGCAAGCACTATACTCTGATGATGGAAGCGAGAAGGCTTTCGAAACGTCAGTACAAATACAATTTGGTCCATGAACTCGCCCCCTCATCTTCTTCGTCTTCTTCAGGAGATGATGAACGCGATATATATATATATATATATATATATATATATATATATATATATATATATATATAAGGTGTTATCTACAAAATCTCATGTTCCAGTTGTAATTTCGTTTATTGTGTGCAAACTGGGAAATCTGTCTCAACCCGACTACACGAACATCAGTTAGTGGTTAGCAGACGAGACCATTTATCCCAAGTGGCTATGCATACACTGGAAACAGTGCATAAATTTGCATGGGAGAAAACACTGATTGTTGGCACCTGCCTAACCAGAAAAGGTCATGAATTCTTGGAAACAATGTACTCAGATGAGGCATGCATCAACCGGCATATCGATTCGGATGTCGCATACACAATCGTTAGGGACAAATTCAAACGCGCAGAAGCCATCACAACAGGATGACAAAATGCACTCAACGCGTATTGGTTCAGATTTCGCCCGACCGCAGAATCTTGTTAAACACGGTTAATTAATTAATCGTTCCTGTACACCCACCGTAGTCTGATGACAAGCTGGGGGACCAGTTTCGAAAACTTTACGCATTAAAATTTCTATTTTGTTAAAGAATATATAGATAGATATATATTACTGGCATACACTAGCGTAGTCACTAAATGTAGGAAAGGTTTCATGTCTAACGGTTTTCCAACCGTCCTTTAATAGCCCCTTGATGTTACTCCACAACATGGACAGGGATTTTTTGCTACTTTGCATACCGAACACCTGCAACCCGGACGACAGCCGTATCAAGGAAGAAAAAAGACTGTTCGAGTAATTCTTATCAAAACATAATTTGAAACAAGAAGTAGGCGGTTCAGCCGAGTCTGCAGTCAAGGCCTGTTTGTCCACTAGATGTTAATGACCTGGCTCAGCTTTTGGATTCGATTGAGCAATATATCACCATGTTTGATCATTGCCTGAAAAGCAAATGAAATCAGCCCTAAGCAAACCGGCAAGCAGTGTTCATTCAAGGAGGCAAAATTTGTAATAACGATGGCTGCAAGATTTGACTGTAAAACGTAACTGTGCTTCTGACGGCCATAGTGAACCCACACCAGGCATTAAAAAAAACACAGCTAGAGCTTTCGGAAGCGCAAAAGGGGAATCCTTGCCACTGCACATGTGACTGCAAAAACGGAACATAACAGGACAAAGGCAGGGAGATCTGACAGCGGCCGATAATGCACTTGAGGGGCCGAGATTCTGGACGGTTGATGGCAGTCATGAATCCATCAGATGGATCCCGTTCTCATTTTTTTTCTCCCTCTGTGATGGCGCGAAGGGCAGTGCGGGAATGTGTGCGCGTGCATGCGTACACGATTTTGTGTGGGAACCAGTATTTACAGAGTATCGGCGGTAGCCTCTGTCGAATCAGTAAGGTCATAAGAAGTGAAAGACGAACGAGTCCAGAGACAGCAGAAAAAAAAATGCAACTTAGGGCAGAGTTTCGCAGTGAGGATGGTGGAAGCGGGCAACGAATGAGGCGTAAAGCAGGAAAAACACGCACGCACACAGCACTGGGTAGAAAGAAGGGCAATTCTGGGAGGGGAGAGGCGAAGGAGTAGGGGGTTGGTGCCGAAACCATGCTTGCGCATCTCTATCCCTACATGTGCGAGGAGTTCCGTAGGGCTAATCGTCCGCTGTATGTGTGTGTGTGTGCCCCCTAAACGGGCCATGTGGTAGATGCGTTGGACCAACACGGGGGCCACATTAGGGCACGGCATGTGTTATTCGGGTTGCGCTTCGCTAACAAATGCCGAACATGGGAGGTGTGGTGGCACGCCTAGGGGCGGTTAGGACTTAGGGGACCGGGCTGCGCCAGCCACCTGCGTCCTCTCTCGCCTCCGGTCTTCTTGACTCGGTCTTGACACCGGGCTCAGATGGGGAGGAGGAGAGAGTGCGGTAGCTGCAGCGCAAGGCTACTATCACTTAAAACTAATTCACGCGCAAGTCACCGTCCCTGCTACACCCTTCCATGGAGCATACGGTGGACAGCGTCGGACTACGACGGTCGAACTATCGTGTGTGTGTGTGTGTGTGTGTGTGTGTGTGTGTGAGAGAGAGAGAGAGAGAGAAAAAAATGGTGGATCAGCGACTTCAAAATATGGGGAGGATCTTTCTTGAAGGACAACACAAGGCCAGGTGATACGGCAATTCCAATTGGACGGATAAACGGTACTTCTTCGATCACATTAGAAGGTTCTTTCATCAAACGCACTGGTGTCTAAACGTAAAGCTGCCGCTTAAGCAGGCGACTAGTCAGAGTGGAAAAGGGGGAATGGGAGGGAGATGGGGCGGAATGAACCTGCTGAAGGACGGAAAGCATGCGATAGCATATAAACTGCCGATGAAGCATGCGTAGTGCGAAGTGTGCAGATCGTAAGGGCACTTTCGGTTTTAGAGCCAAGAGAAAAACCCCGGAATGACTTGAATATGTAACACCTAATATTTAAATTGCAGTTATGTATAACGTGATTAAATAGCACAGACGAACTCCAGACAGACAAAATACTTGAGAGACGTCCCAACGCAGACGGGAGATGACCTCAATAGCAGGGGTCAGGTTAGGTCAGAAAGCCCACCGTTGCGAATATGCTGTTCACGAAAACGTCAAAACAACAAGTCCGCTGGTTTTATTCGGTTTGTGCTCCCTTCGTCTAGCCAATCACAGCACATAATTCTCTCATTTCCGGACATCACACTACCGCTGAAACGGAAGTAGGCGTGGGGAGAGTTCGACCGAAGCTGCTAAGTCACCACAGGAAGCGGATCGAATTTTAAGAACCAAGTTAGAGGATGGGACTCACCTGATATTGTGAATTTACATTGTCTGGTCTGGTCGTCTCGACAATACCCGCTACCTTGTCAATTTTGCAGGCAAGCCGTCCATTCGCAATGAAACGTGACAACTCTGTGTCCAGGAAAGGCATAGTCACCCCAAAAGTAGCAGCCATACTCTCAAGGCTGAGACTACTGTAGGAGTCCAGGTGCTGACTGTAAGCACGAATGCGCATCTCGCGAACGTAGAAGCGGGCATGAGGAGCAAAATAGCGATCAGAATGCATGTACTGTTCCACAGCGGCTGAAAAAATGGGTATAAAAAAAACAAATTACCGATAAGACAGCGAATACTTGACATTCCTCAACTTTCCATGGCATAAAACTATTCGAATGAGCTGTGAAACATAGGAAGAGTACAGCAATTTTTTAAAAAATATTCTATACGAGAGGAGCGCAGACCGCCAACGTCCCGAATTCCAGGAATCATCGACTTAGCTATAAAGAGCTTCACCCTTGGCATTCTTAGGCAACTTCAGAGTCAGTGTGGCTCGATCGAGGAGACTCAGTCAAGTTGGGTTAAGAGCTCGGCGTTGGTGTGATGACCATACAAAGATGCCACAATGACAACTAGAAATCGGCGGTATTCTGTTTTTAATTCGGCGCTGCGTTTGATTCGGTACATCGTGGGTCCTTATGTCGGATATTGAACTGGACGGTTTCGCGACAGAATAATCAAAATGATCAGAATTTACTATCGCTCCCCACGACGACGCGGGTTTCGGCCTATAACGAAATCTCAGTCATTCGCTAGTTTATCTATTGTTGAACAAGGCTGTATTCTGTCATCTATTCGGTTCAACTACGACACCAAATGGACTTTGAGATGACATCTAGGCAATTTTGACGGTGCTTAATTTGCACTCGGCGCCGGCTAACTGATCTCGAGGCTGCTAGTATAAATTCTCAGTGGCCTACAGACTGCGGTATCGCGAGTGACAGAATTCACTAAATCGGTCAGTTTACCAATAAACGCTGGAAGGATCAGAAGTTTTTTTAAGCTATAGGCCTGGAGGGCAGGAGGTATCCCCGTGGGATTCATGGCAGTCATTAATTAGACAAGTTAAAATACCTGAGGACGAGGCCGTTGTCGAAGGAAGACATCGTTTCCCCAATGGATGCTGCACGCAGTTTCCCAGTCCTTAAAAAGTACATAATGAACCAACAGCTCCCCAATCCCCTTGACAACGTCAGAGCAAGCGAATCTAACTTAACAGGAGGGCTATGCATCCTCGCGCAGTCGCATAACCGAGCGTCCGTGGTTGACGCTTCTGCAGAGTTTACTTCTGATTTGTCAGGCCATCGTGACTCAGCACAACTACTTAATCAGCGTAAACGAAGTTGGCTTGAAGAAGGCACATATAGGCCAAAATTATTTCCCCGTGTCATTACTACCGTGCTACCATGCGCTCCGCGCACTTTTTGGCGCGCGCCCTTTAGTTTCGTGCGCCTCCGAAGTCACTTAGCATGCGTACCTTCCTTGAAGGTGATTTCATAAATCTTCCTGGTTGCCGTACGGGACGATTAGGGCAGCAGTCAGAGTGAAAGCTAGCACACCTATGCCCCGTAGCTCAGAAACCCGAGAGTGCGTTCATAGTTATGCGCACGTGAAGGGTTCCGTAAATCATCACTTTTATAGGAGGGAAATGCTCCGAATTTTCCCAGATAAGACTCCCACTGGATGTTTGTACTTCAGCCTTCTGGCAGTCATGGCAAACATCGAGTGATTGGACTGACCATGGCAGCAGGTAAATCACTGATCAACTGGCTTCTCCACCTAGCTGCAAATGATCCCCGTTCAGTGGTCTGAGCTTATCAATAAAGGTAACAACGGGCAGACTTGTGCAATAGCTGACTCACACTCCCATCTCGTTCAGATGGCAAGAAGACCTGCGGTGGGTGTAGACGCGTTGACTAACAACGCTATGCAACTCGTATACGAGTTTCCTTGCTGGCTTCACTGGCGAGGTAAGATAGTCTCACGCGAGCGCGCGGCAAGGCAGCCCTACTAAGAAATCACTGTACCCTGGTCGTCAGTAATGAGAAGAACCGAGTTACCCCACCAGTTGATCAACTTCTGAGCCATGACTCCTAGCGCTTTCTGACAGAACCAAGCGCGTCAGATTAACTCTAGTGAGGGATACGCTGGGTTGCCATAAGAACGGATTCCTTTTTAGCATCAAATTCACTCCTTCTCCCCTGTCCCACGCACCAACAGCCTGTCCGAAAAGAGCCGACATTAGTGGAACTCGCTGTCTACCGCATGCCACATAAGTACTGGTCCCTTACAAAAAACGGCCGGAGTACTGGTCTGTCTTTTCCAAAAAATGGGTCAATACAGAAACCAATTTGAAGGTGGCAAAGCTACCCAATCCATTTCTGAGCGGCCAAACGCGTCCTACGACTGAGCCAACTAACCATTCAATTCGGAAATAAAAGGTTCAACGTTAATCAACTGAGGACCAACACGCTCTTACCTTTACAGACGCTTTGGTCTCGTCTCTCCCCCTCCCCCCCCCCTCCCGATTTCCTGATGACAGCAGTCTGTCAGACTTTTACAAAACAAATGTTCTACCTGCCAACGCGTTCGAATGCTGACGCTCTAGAGGACTGTGAACGCTTATCACCGACAAGTCTACACCGCCACAAAGCCGAAATTGTAAGCATCATCCGCTTGCACCTTGGAGGAGGAGGAGGATATTCCGTCAAAAAAAGTTACATCAAATATTTGGCTAGATTACTTTTAGTCATGACAGCGTGCATCCTCGCTGATTCCTCCGGTTTATTGCTCATAAATGCGGCGGAACAATAAAGAATTTAGGCAAACAGAGAAAGCCAAGCCTAAGACTACACAGAGTTGCAGGAATAGATAAATTCTAAAGGTGCCGGTGATGGATAGAAGGAAACTGAACAAGGGTTAGAACGGCATAAAAGCAAGCAGAGCCAAAGAAAAAAATGACGCTATGAATTCTCCTCTCGGTGGACGAGTCACGGAACCTTTCTGCCTCCTTTCGACTACCACCTTCCGCCAAGAATCGAGCATCAGAGATGTCAATGCAAATACGGTGAGAGGCGAAACAAGAGGAAAAAGAGCAGTCAGGAAAGAGAAGTTTTACGCCTGATACATAGAGATCGGGAAGCCCTCGATCCTTCAAAGAAGCTGCGTAAAAATAAGTGCAGCCCAAAAAATTGCTATGCATCTCCGTCTGACACCCTTCTCCTCCTCGCATGCACGACGCAGCAAGAGAGATACACGCACTCGGGAGGCAAGACTAATCCGTCTCTTTTTTACGTGCTGTGTGATTTCTCACGAGCGACGAGATCCACCACTGTCCCAGGAAGTGGACTTGTGCGTTAATTTGTTTATTGAGAAGCGAAAATGCGAAGCATCTAGCCCGTCCTTTATTCTCACAAGCATCCCACTTAAGATGGCAAGGCAAGGAGTAGGCAACCGAAATCAGGCGAGGACCGCATAAGGGCACACCCAAAATCACACACCCTTGAGAGATCAACAGACTGACCACCCAAAGGAAAACACCAGAGGAAAAACGTTAGAGCCTTAGTTCAAAGGAAATAATCCGAACATGTAGCCTATAACGTGTGTGTGCGGGTAAACAAAAACCAATTGTGTGGAGGACAGATCGTGTGAAGAACGCGTCATATGAAGTCCTGAAGATCTGTCAGCCACTTGGATTAAATCTCTGCACCAAACTGGGGCGAGGTATTGCGATGGCGCGCGAAGACGGTTCGACTGCCCTGTCAGCCACTGTGCCCACTCCCACGTCAGACAACTGACCGGCTTGATTTTAGGGGAGAGAATGAGGTCGACGGTTCAGCACATTTTCCTCATTATAAACAAGCTGACGCGTTTAAAGCTATCATGCTGCGTGAAAAGCCGTGGCTTGGAAGGTCACCAACAGAGGGACGAACACGGACCGCGCGGTCAGCCCAGAGTGTGTTTGTGCTGAGTGGCTGTCATTAGGGTACTTTATGGCCTGTATGGCACTCCCACTCAGGTGGGATCCGGGCTGCCCCCCTATGGTGCCGTTGCGTTCTTGTTTGGTGTTGGACCACAGTGCGTGGGCTTGCGCCCTCTACCATTTCCGGGTTTCTTGACACGGCCCAGGTGGGAGCGGAACAGAGTGGGGTAGATCCAACGCAAGTCTGCTCTCACTATAATCCAGTGCCAGTCACCGTCCCTGAACCACCCAGCTGTGGAGCATACGGTGGACATCATCGAACTACGACAGTTGAACTGTTGTGTGTGTGTGTGTGGCTACAGTGCGTGATTTTGGACGTGTTCATGCGTGGTGGAAAGGTGTGATGTCGTATGGCGAGCAGGTTTGCATGGAGGCGAATATGGTGAATGAATGTGCGTGTGCAGTGGGATTAGTGGAGGCGGATACGACGAGTGTAGGTTAGGGCTCCTGGCACTAGTCCGCCGGTCACACTGGGATGGATTCGCAAGTGACCGACCAGGCCGATGCGTCAGGTGAACATGAAATCGCAATGACGACCGGTTGGAATCGAGTTCCCATTGCTACTTGTGGAGGCGGTGGGGGGTGAGGGTGGTGTTTGACGGTGTGTCCGGAATGATCTCACCAGTGACGGGAGATGGAGACATCGGTGGTGATGGCGATTGTCGTCGTCGTAGACGTTGTAGGAATTTGGGTGAAGATCCGCCGCCTTGAAACCGTCATGATGCGCTACCAAGCATGACATGAAAGGTTGCCACTTAATGGGGTTGATTAGAACTTTCTCGGACTTGGTTAGATGCATCTAAATTCTGTTTCAGTATAACCAACTTGGCGCACAAGCTGCGAGTGTTTGGTATCGTTAGCTATTTCGAGAGTGCCCTACTGTCGAGGTCCAGGTGACGCGACGCATAACTAGGAATTCTGGGGGAAGCGAAAAAACCACACGCACAAAAACATGCATGTAGCTGTGGTGAACTTTTGTAAGAACGCAAAAAGGAAGTACGCATTGAGCGGATGGTTAACTGAGAAACAATTTGGTACAAAAATAAACAGTCCCTACGTCCTTTGAGGTAAAACTGTCCCATGATCGGAGGAGTTATGCGCCAGAGGCTGTTCGTGGAAACCGTAAATTTAAATTTTTTTACCGAAAGTAGTATTGAGAAGAACAAGGGAGACTGGGATGACTACTTCTGGCTCGATTGGCTGTTGTCAGTTAGCCTAACCCGACCTCAGTGCTGAGGGTCTAAGGTTCGCGCATTCGTGCTCTCTAAGCAATAAGCCACGAGCTCGTTATCACACCGATTGCGATCGGGAATATTCACTATAGTTGGAAGGGTATTCACCGATCGGGTGGCAAGACATGTTTGTCCTTGAGAGTCAACCTAAAGCTCCTGCAAGCACAACAAAGCAATTATTCAAAGCTCACCTAAAAGCTGCAAGATTGCAAAGACTTCTGACGCAGCAGGACAGCGCAGCTTCAAAGAGGAAACATCAGGCGAGATAATTGCTAAAAGTTTTGGAGTTAACCTGAAGACTGCTATTTACGGCAGCCACGCGGTCAATTTCAATCTCAATCGGTTCCAGCGCCACCTACCGGGCATGAGCACCAGTGCACAACGCGATAGGAGCATGCGGCGACCCTTGCCAGTGGACTGAAACCGTGAATGGGCAAAAAATGATGCTACTCGCTGCGTTCAGCTTTTGAGTGAAGATGACTTATACGCCCCCTAAAACGAAGGTGGCTCTGTGCATAATTCCTGTACGCTAATCCAACATTGGTCTTACCATAAACTTCTACTGTAGCCCGTATTTCAGTAAACCTAACGCTATGCTTAGAAGCAGCCCCAAACTTAACCATAAAGTAAACTTACCTTACGTTAGCCCTAACCTTACACATAATCCTAAACTAAACCCTAACCATAAAACTAACCATATTTTTGCCGGGGTTTGGCGCAAAGATACCCGTATTGCTGGCGGTCCCTTTTCGCAGGTTTTGTTTAGTGGGCCATGTAAGTAATTCGTACCGCAGGGGACGTTCGTCTTCGGCACAGCAAGTAGTCCGCCACTCTGCTCTCTCCAGCTGCTGTGTCTCGGTGAAGCAGCGAGTTTGCTGGACGCAGCATAGTGGAAGGGGGAATATTAATTAAGGAGAAAGAGGAAAGAAAGTAGAAGGTAACAAGTTGAGAAAGAGGAGTACTTTTGCCAACCACCGGGACCCAGTTTGCCGTCTTAACAGTCACACCACCTGCTACGGCAACTACTACTCACATGCGTCGGTGGAGTCTGTAGGCTCCTTCTGCCCTCGCGGCACAATTACGCCGGAGAGAGAATGGATAATGCCCTGCTGTGGAGGGGTGGGGTGGGAGAGATTGGAAGTGAGTGCAAGAAAGCGGAACGCAGCTTTTTCCGGCTTTATGATGCCCAACAGCAGGACGGAACGCGATAGCGCTCACTCGCGCATCCACATACACACACGCACTCTGTCGGGGGAGGGGGGGGGGAGGAGTTAGCAGGCAAACGCGCAATTGAGAAGCCCTCCTTTCAAGCTCTGCAGGGGCAGAAGCGGGCGACAGCTGGTGAGAGGGGGTTAACGACACCCGTTGACGCCGCCGCCATCTTTTCATCGGCCTTCTGCCTCGAGCACGCCGATGAACAGTAAGGCGATAAATCACAGGCAAACCGTCATGACAACGGGGGAAGAAGAGGCAGGACACCAGGGGGGGAGGGGAGGGAGCGGCGAGTGGTGAGCCAGCTTGGTTTGCAGTCCGATACCTAGTTCGAATAATTTTTTCCCACGAAGCAGCAAAGTTCGCTCCACTGGACCTACACAGAGGCGAGTAAATACTCCTGCCCCCTTCCGCCCCTTCACCTCCTCCCTAAGCAGACCTAGGAACGTCAAAAGGAGATATTAAGTCTAAAACACCCATTCGCGTCAAGGCCAACGCCAACTGGATAGCAGTCATCTCTAGATTAGCCGCTGAAGACGAACGATGAGCTACCACCACTGCCATCTGAGACTGGGCAAAGATTCGCGTGGATGACTGGTTATATTTTTACATGTCCAAACTGCTAACACAATGCAGGGCAGCGCAGTGCCGTTTTAAGTAAGACCTGAGGACTATGACAAGGGAATCGGGTTAAGAGCGCATAGATCGTAAACTACGAAATCTCTAAAATGTTCTGTGGCGCAGAAACTAAGAGTTAGGTGAAGCTATGTGTGTTGTAATTAGGAAACACTGTGGATGAAGGCCACAGGATGGCATTCTGGACTTAAATTACAGATTGAAAAAGTCACGGGATAGGAGCCGGATCAACGACGTGGGCAACTTTTAATAGGCTGGCTGATGACGGCTAATAAGCCAAAAATGGTCATTCCAGTCTCCCTTTATCAGTCATGTTATTCTGCCTACATCGCTAGCCAGTCTGCGGTCTCTGGCGGGTCTAGAGAGTGAGCTCCAAGGCACAACAGGACGATTGAGACCTGTAACCAATCGGTGAGCACCCCATTACCATTGTCATATATATTACATAGAGACCGAACATTGAACGCTATACAAAAGGGCTGAAACACACTGCAGCGAGCCAGGCGAAAGAAAGGCAGAACTTCGATACCTCCAACGCCTCTTCATGGCCAACGGGTATCCCCGCAACTTCATCGAACGTAGCAGACAGTGCAGGCAAAGCCGAAGGCCAGCGACCGAACAGCCAAAGATACGGCGAGCGTTGCTATACATTGACGGTCTTTCGGAGGCGGTCTCCCGTCTCCTAAGACCGATGGGGATCGGCATCGCCCACCGGCCGGAGTCAACCATTCGACATCTGGTTATGAGGCCTAAGGCCCCCCTGCTCCGAGGTGAAACAACAAACGTCATCTACCGGGTTCAATGAAATTTCTGCGCAGTCAACTACATTGGAGAAACCGGGAAACGTCTACAAACCATGGTCGGAGAACACATGAGGGCGGTAAGAAGAATGGACCCGCTGTCTTTGGTGGCGGACCATTGCGCAGACTCTGAACACACGTTCGCCTTCCAGAATGCTAAAATTCTTGGTCGGGGAAGTGACCGCGTTGCAAGGGAAACAATCGAGGCTTGGCACACGGGAAAAACCTCCATCAATCGTTGTGTGACGCATCCTACGGCCTACCAAGCCCTCTGGACGCAGCTCAATGATCGAAAGAGCCAACTTGAACATGGGCCTAACGTGCATCCGAACATGGGTGAGTCCATGGCGGACACACGCAATCGCAACACAACCCAGACCCGACGAAGGAACAGTTATCGCCTCGGCCAGCTCAACCACTTATCCGGTAGGTGCGAATACACACGGAGGTGCGATCGCAACCAAGATTAACAGCCTGGGGCGGCAGCTTCGGTCGATGAGGGTACTGACGACTACTGCCAACGTGCGAACGCCAGCCCCCGACCAGATTGAGAACAAGACATCACCCGCCATCCCCCAGTCCACCACGGACTCAGTGAACAGGCAAAGGATGATCGCCAAGGCTGAAACACCACCCTGCTCATGTATATATATATATGTATATATATATATATATATATATATATATATATATATATATATATATATATATATATATATATATATATATATATATATATATATGATAGTGTGTGGCTCACCGATCTGTGTAAGGAACATTTATGTTCCGTTGTGCCCTGGAACTCAGACTAGAGTACTCACAGGCAGTCGCATAGCGACGTGTAGCATATGTTGATAATGTGGAACCAACAAAGACAAGGGAGACCTTGTCTTTGTCGGTTCCACATTATCAATATATATATATATATATATATATATATATATATACATATATCGGGGAAATAATTTCTGAAATTATTAAGTGCAGGACATGGAGTCAGGTGCTTCGGATATGACTTTTTAGGGTCAGACCCGAAATTTCAATGAACATTTGGGTCGAAGACAATCAACCACTGTGGAATAACCACGTAATGCCCATTCTACAAACAAGTAGTACTACAAGTAGTATGAATCTTATATGGCAAGGACGTTATACCGTACTTCCGCCATAGGTACTAGCTAAAAGCCCAGACACGTGTTTCACCGATATTTCTGCTGCTGTGTGACACAGCAACGAGGGGTTCGGCTCCTCAGTGGGTCCCCCAGCGTTCTCTATGCGGTTTCTGGTATATGGACTCCAGAGAATAATCGGGGAAATAATTTCTGAAATTATTAAGTGCAGGACATGGAGTCAGGTGCTTCGGATATGACATTTTAGGGTCAGACCCGAAATTTCAATGAACATTTGGGTCGAAGACAATCAACCACTGTGGAAGAACCACGTAATGCCCATTCTACAAACAAGTAGTACTACAAGTAGTATGAATCTTATATGGCAAAGACGTTATACCGTACTTCCGACATAGGTACTAGCTAAAAGCCCAGACACGTGTTTCGCCGATGTTTCTGCTGCTGTGTGACACAGCAACGAGGGGTTCGGCTCCTCAGTCACGTGTCTGGGCTTTTAGCTAGTACCTATGTCGGAAGTACGGTATAACGTCTTTGCCATATATATATATATATATATATATATATATATATATATATATATATATATATATATATATATATATACCAGGTGTTTATATGGAACGAGAAGGTAAACCGATTTCTAGGGAGGATGGTTTAGTCATCATCTGGGGACTTCGATCCCATGAAAACACCCGTGGGCAAAATCACAAAGAGTTTGAACCTACTGATGAACCAGCAGGCAATGTCTGAAAACGATTGGCGGCAGATGAAATCGCAGGATGCTGTCATAGCACGCTTCTACGATTTACCAAAATTCCACGAGGTGGGACATTAAAAAAACTGAAAAGGGCTCAACTTTGTCATCCAGAGTTATGGCAGGCTGGTGACTACAAATAAACCCAAGACGGCTATCGCAGTCAGCAAAACGTTTTTTCCAATTGGCTTGCTGGCTGATCCAGAAATGAGTAGTCAGAAATGACATTAGGGAAGCCGCTTTCTGGCTATAATTTAAAAGTTAGTAAGCCAGAATGTGTCGCTAACTGACATGCATTTTAGCCGTTCCTCTGCCTTTCCTCAGCCCAAGTCAGCCAAGCATTAAGATGGGGAAAAGAATAACAAAAGTGAAGAAGAACGCTATCTGTGGTAGGTGCGATGGGTACAGGCGGCTACGTCCGCAAAGACGTCCAGCGGCTTAATTTTGCGTAAAGGTAAATTACATAAAAAGGGTATTTAAAAAAATGTGATAAACGACCACACGAGCAACATAAAGACATCTATGTGCGCTCAGTGAGCGAATGGCGCGCCTGAATTTTCCTGTAAGGAACTTAGAGGCAGAGCTGAGAATTAATCATAACCTTTATTATATATGCAGACTTTCCAGGCTATCGGAGAGCTTTATCGTTATCACGGGCTTCAAATAGCTACTCAACGATGGACGTGACTCTGGCGGCAACGTCGGTATACGAGGGTGTTGCTAGCGGCTCTCTATTGAAAATTTCATCATTTGTATGTAAAACGCTGACGAAAAACTCACCAGTATGAAACGGGGGTGAGGGAGTTTAATAACGCTTGAGCTTATTGTCTTATCATTCGGTATTCCCCCAAAAAAGTACATGTGACAACATGCACTCAAAGGATATCCTGAGCATAACAGGAAGTCATGTATAGCAGTCGGTGTTTCAGCGTGTAGGTTGGTGAGCATTGCCAAGGCAGGCAGATGAGAAGATTGCGCCTAGTGGGTACTGACGGCAGAGATCAGAGGAAAGGCGCAAGAAACCGACCCCGTGCTCACCCGTTACCCTCCACGCCCACCGTGGGAAACCAAAACCTACCGCAGCGATTACGTGTGCCTGTCTGCGTGCCTGCAGCCGGGCGCCTAACACGCTAGAATATGCGAGAAGCATGGTGGTCAGTCCTGCCACACCAAGGACAACCAGTAAGCAAAGCCTTGGCCGTAAAAAGGCCAAGCGAAATTCCCCTCAACAGCCCACACACAGGTTTGGCACGAATATCAAACATTCTGGTTCCTATTTGTAGAGAGACACGCATTTAGCGTATACCAAACATCTTGATCGTAACCGCTTAAAATACGCCCGAAAATAGGAAGACCCAATTCCTAGTCTAAACTCCAGGATTAGCCATAACTTTAACTCGCCTCTTAATCCTTTTTAATAAGTGATGGGTGGCAGGAAGCGCTTCTATGGCTCATTTTAGACTGTCACATTCAGAATAACCGTTACGAGTGGTGGTAAACCTTGTTAGCCACTGTGCCCGCGCCCACCCCCGGTCGTCTTGATGCTGCCGCTGCATCAGAGCACGGTGACTGAGGACGGCGGAGATAATGCAGCAAACAACGTTCAAGTCTAGTAACATACATAAGATGGACTTCCGACAAAGACCAGGGAGAGAGGAATGACCATTTCTGGCTTATTAGCCATTATCAGTCAGCCATAGCCAATCTCAGGTCAAACCACCGACCTTTGGTCATTCATTCGAATGCTCTACTAATGAGCCACGGGCTCGCTTTCCTGTCCTGCCTGTCCTTCTATACACTGGTTTAAGTTAAAGTCAGCGCTGCGGCCACTCCGTGGAGCACACGGTGGAAGTCGTTGTCTGCAAAGTTAAATATACCGATTTTAGTTGGCGTGCGTTCAGCGGCATGCTGATGATAGCGCTCCCATGTCATTTGGTAAACAAAAAGCCTGAGAGGTTGGAGTGACTGAATTAGGAATAGTTTGTATGGTATAGGTACTAGAAGAAGGCGAAAAAAATTTGATTTCAGTCGACAAGTCGGTGTTCTCGGACTGATTCAAGCACCGATCTCGTCGAGGACTCATCACTCCACTGGCCCACTCAGCCCCTCCTCCACGGGCAAGATACCATGCAAAACCTGCGCCGCAGGACCAACTAAGATATCAGTAGTAAAAAGCCAGGCCCGTCAGCAAACAGGGGAGGCAGGAAGGCGAAAATTTAGAATCCCAGCATGACAAACTGAGAGGAGAATGAGTACCGGCCGAGCATGAGAAGGGCTGAAGCCACAATGTGGAAATTTTAGCCCGATTCCATTGTAGTCTATAGCACCTCTTTGAGAGAGTTACAATTCCACGTTTTCACGGCTCAACAGAAGAACCTCGGACTTTAGTCACAAAACACGTAACGGGGTGAACACGTCCTGTAACTTGATCAATGAACGCGTTTTTAATGATGCGACTGATAGTGCCGATCGGTTGGCGGCAAAACCAATGAATGATGTATTTAAACACTGGGACTTCACTCAACAGGGCATAAACGGGTTCCACAGGGTAAAATGCTACAAATTCCAGTTCTACGAATATATTTAAGTAGGCTACTGGTGAACGCTGGGAATGAACCTTAGAAGGATTTACTGAAGAATATACTCCTCCAAGTTCGAACATTACGTTTTGGGCAAATTAAAAAGCTTGGCATTACAAACTGAACTGTGTTCCAGAAAACACAGGGAAAGCTGCCTGACGCGCTGATGAGCCGAGCCCCTCACAGCAACGCCATGCAGCGGTGCAAAATCGGTGAAGAACACATCAAGGCTTTCGGTATGGTGAAACAAGCAGAACTGAAGCTAAGGTTCACTAACTTCGTTCTAAATTATTATAGAACAAGAATGCTTAAAACCCCAGCTCATAGCTATCGCCAAGAACTAACCACGAAAGCCAAATTAATCAAAGTACTTACCGAGGTAGAGGAAGAAGTCGGCATATCTGCACTCGAAGAGGGAATCCAGGTATTCCTTGACGGCAGGAAGACTGTGTAGGACCTCCTGTACCTCAGAACCGTTTATGACCTACGCAAAACAAAACGGACATTCAAGCGCGAATGTGTATGGCATGATTAAGTAAGCTAAGATCTTTGAAATAACCGGCAAACCGTCTGTTACGGTCAGGTATGATGTCTGCAACAATCCGTAACTTTGGTTGATAGAGTGAAGGTGCACAAATGGCATGGTTAGGGTTGTAGTAAAGCAAGCATAGATCAGTGAGGATGAATATCGGTCTTCGAAGGCAACTCTTTCAATGCCTTATGCATTTTTCCCATATAAAAAGCAGAGGGTTCCCTTGAGCTTTATTGGACAAAGGAATCACAAAAACCATGGAAAATGAACTTCTATCAGTCGCCGGTGAGGGGAGCAAGGCAAAACTAAAAACTGCGCAATTGGATGAAATGCGGTTGACTAAGACTACCTGTAAGACCTTGCAAAAGAGTTAAAGGCAAATGCTGTGAACTCTGAGGACCAAACCCTAAGTAGGCAAGTGCCGATGCTACTAAACAGTGCGAAAGAATATGGCCGAAGTTGTGGTGATTGCCTTCCTCAGCAGAGAAATAAAGAAACTAGAAAGACCAGTTAATCGATAGATATTCGCAGCACTAGTTTTGTTGAATGTAAATCATACAAAGGCGGATCAGCTATTTATTTGGCGCTTTAATTTTTGTTACCGAATCAGGCTGTGGGAAAGTGAACAGTCGGGATGCTCTGAAGGGTACTTTTAAGGCGAGTCAAGCATGCGATGACTGGTGAGCGACATCTTTGACTGTGTAAGCTGGAGCGTATTTTTCACGTTAATAAATAACAACTACTTGTACTAGTAAGTAGCAATATTTTGTGTACACCTATTTCACGTGCAGTCAAAGACTACGTCACTGTTTTCAAAAAATATATCGGTAACTAGAGATACTTTTCTACAAATGGTATATGTATGGCACATATCTGATAATGATAAGGAATTTTTTCATACGCAGAACGGAGATGAGCGTAGAATATGAGTAAAACAAGCAGTGGCAGCGTACGCATGCCAACAAACCTTTGAGCGGAGATCTTGTCTCTTAAGTGCAATCATTGCCGTCAAAACGGTGTATATTATAAAACTCTTATAATCCATTAACTCGTAGCTGGTAAACGTAGCCACAGCGTCCAAAAAGTGCTTAGCAGCTGAATCAAAGTCACGAACGGAGAGGCTGTGGAGGCCCCTGTACACCTTTAGACGATTTCGTCTGTCCCAATCACCACCTTCTTCGATTAGGCTGAAAAAATAGGTCATAAAGAAACGGCTTAAACAAAGCACCTGTTAGCCTTGTCAATATTTTTAGTGACAAGTTCACCATCATTGAAAAAGAAGCCGATTCTGATTAGGTGAAAAATCATGTCCAGACGGCAGCCGGGGAGGACGGTCTTGTCCAGAAGGAGACGAAACTGGGCCAGTGCCTCAGCCTAAGAATGAGCAGCTTTAGTCAAAAGATAAAGCGCAAACCTTATTGCCAATTTTGCTTAAGTAATGCGCTTTTGCCAGCATCGATTCGCGGATTTCAGTTTCGCCTTCATTCTTTTCCGCGTTTTTAATCTTTTCGTCGAGTTCTTTCAGTTTCTCAACATTGGCTGCTTGCATTTGATCAACCAGTGCTTGATCAACATTTAGGTGGAGTTGTTTACATACGTGTTTGTAGTAAGGTGTCATATCTGCGTAATAAAACAGCGTAGAAAAAAATTAAAATTCGCATGCCATGAAGAACAGTACAATTTGAAAATGCCTTAGTTAAAAAAAAACAGAACTTCATGAAAGGGTCGACACTCCAGTAACTGAACATTTTGAATCCGCTGCATACAGCAGAAATCTTGCTTTCGCGTGACCTTTCGGAGTCGCCGAGAACCGCAGGGAAGGCGTGGTTATTCGCAGTTTGGCCAAATAACAGATTACTCACTCAGTTATGCCTGTGACGAATTCTAAAATCCCAACCTACTTCAAGTGAAAAACCCCACATAGATGAAAGTCCTAAAGTGTATGGGACAAATCGCATTAGGAAGTTAATGTCTACAGTTAGTGATAAGCAGATACCCCCATGATAAAACGCTCGAATGGGGTGAAACTAAACAAACATCCATTCCAAAAGCCTCCATAAGTTGTAGTGAATCGGATGGTTTTCCTGACAGCTTGTCCGACGGGGCACGTCAGTATTTGACCTCAATAGGCTGCCCCCAGATAGAAGCCAACCAATGGCATCGTATCTTGTTCCGATTGCTGGAAATAGGAATTAGCCTGACGCACTGGCCGCTCCTTACCTTAGCGCGGAGAAAAGCCAGCAACAATTAGCCGGACAAAAATTTGTTGGTATAAGGGAAAAGGCGAAAACCGCTAAATTTTTGAATGCAATATTAAATGTCCTTTTCCTCACATATTCCTGCAATGAAAGCACTGATCGACTAACTTTTCATGATGGGCTTTTTTCGAATGAATTGCTTGATAAGCGTCTGTACATCGGATATAAGGTTTCTAACATCTGATTGTCAGCAGCTTTTAAATTTAGTTAGGATGCCCCTCCATCTATATTCAGGTTCCATGTTTGACTGAAGAGGCACCAGTCAGTTTTCAATAAACACTATCGATGGTGACGGACACAATGAGCGAGCTTTTACTGACCTGCAAGAGAACCAGAAAGGCATTCCTGTCGTCTCTATCTTCCACCGATCACTCCGCCTTATTTCAATCTCTCA
This sequence comes from Schistocephalus solidus, assembly GCA_017591395.1. NCBI lineage: Eukaryota > Metazoa > Platyhelminthes > Cestoda > Diphyllobothriidea > Diphyllobothriidae > Schistocephalus > Schistocephalus solidus. Next base: position 112,229 of record WEDG01004786.1, on the reverse strand, counting down.
TCTAATGTGTTAGATACTTCAGAGCGCTATTTTTGAAAGTTTCCAATAGCGTGGTTTTGTACATTTAAAATCAAGCAAGCGCAGCAAAGTTCGAAATGTTACCAAGACAATCATTTTCAAAAGCTGCGTACGTATGTAAATCCCTTAAAAAAAATTGAATACCGTGTTTAGGAGCGAATGGCGTTGAAGCATCTGGTCATGCATTACCTTTTAACTTACTGTTAACTAGTCCTCGGTTTTTCGAAGGCCATACAACCTTTACATAGAGCAGGCCTCAGTTGTAAGTGCTTCCCCTTTGTGGAGGAGCTCGTGGTGCGATGCCTTTAAAATGTATTATAATCAAGCATCTGACGCCAACTCATGATAGATACAGCTGTTATTAGCAGACGCAGTATTCAGTACAAGTAGGCCAACAAGTGAAAATTGTGAGAATATGGCATGAAATGGGGCAAGAGAGAATTATTAGTCTTGGCACCACCACCATTTTATGTATACGGGACCCACCTGCAAAGCTTCCATGGTAAACGAGATACTATTCTATCGACTTTAAAGGTTTTGAAAATTTCGTGAGGTGCTTTCGAATTTTCTCTCCTTCCTATTAGCTCTTTGTTAACAGGGAATCTTCAAAATATTGGCACATCCTTAACACAGTCATCCCCGAGGACAATTTATGCAAACCTCTTCTGTGCAGTTCGTTCCTTTGGCACATGCCCAACGCTACGCATTTCTCCTGACCTGCCTCTAAATCAAGTTTATATCCATAAAGAAAGGATGCTTCAATAACCTGTCCTATGATCTCAAAGCAATGCCACTTTGAGACATCCACTTTGAGAAATCAGTAACAAACTCCCGAGATTCCAGAGGTTGAAATTAGAACTGACTTGTCGTCCCGGTATATTTCAAAGTAATCTAAGGTTTTTAAATCAGCGCACGCCAGGTCAAAGACAGACTATTGCTTGGAGCATTTAGGTGTCTCAATCTTTTGCTCGCGTGGCTGTAAAAGGCATTTTAGCAAGTGAAAAGCATAGAATTGGTCGTACAGGACAGGAGCAAAATTAAATCACATTTCTGCTTTTATCAAAAGGAGAGACTTGTGCGGAAATGTCACGCATATCAGTCCTGTTTACCTTGTCACTAACATCCGTAAAAAAATCACAAAACAGCTTCTCTGATTCTATTGATGCATCGATGAGAAAAAAACTAGGCATTTTCACTCTGGCAGATATTTGATGTCCAGATACTACCACTACTCTGTTTCTAAAGTATTCTTCACAAAAATAAAACGGCAGCGTTTAGGTCAGCTGTCGGGAAGTCTTCTTTTAGGGCACCGCAGACTAATGCGATGTCCACGAAACCAATGTGTAATATACATGCAAAAAAACCGTTCAGGCGTATGCATAGAACGCGTGCATGACCTGCAGCCCTGACATCCAACAAAACTGTTCTTCCGAAAGTTTTCCTAATTATGCGACAGGCAGTTCTCGTTGCGGTCTTTCCAGACTGCGGACCGATGGCGCCTGCGACGTCTCTCTCCTGTTTTGTCTTTCGAAGGACGGTAGTTTGCTTGTCATCACACAGTATTTGCTACCTACAACTATGTATCGAACTGAACGTGGCAAGAAACCAAAGTACTGCTATCAGAATTCACATGGGAGAGGTGTTTCGTCTTCCGATTGGGGACTAGTCAAGCAGCCCTCACGCTACTGGATGGAACATATTCAAAATACATTGTCGCGTTGAACCTCTGCAATGGATGCTGTGTGATGCAAAACCCTTTTCATTATGGGGAGAGGCGAAAAGCAAAGAATCAGGTGTATGAGACTAAAGACAAACGCGTCCTGTTATTCACTTAAAAACGATCGAGACCTATATATGGTGCTTGCAGATAATAAAGCGAGCTTGGTCGGTTGTTCATGTTTCGAATATATGATCTCGCCGCAAATAGAAAGCTTCTTAATTATGTACGCAAACATTGTCATCTAAGTGTATCAGCAACCCACTTAATATGGCCAAGAACACTAGCTGGACTATATCCACCAAAATCTCGTGCTCAGTCTAACAGAAAATAGTGGGCCAGCCCGGTAGACGAGGGCAGTCCAAAAACGTTTAGTTTCCTAAAATATAACGAAAAGTAAACGATTGCCGATTGTTCAGTTATTTATGGCAAGGTATGTGCAAGAATAACAAACAATATTGTGGATTCCAGTGTTAATAGTAGATAAAAGTAGGTTAATCGAGAGAAGTGGTCAACAATAACTAGTGAACGCCATAATGCCCATACATGCCCATGCATCATCAGTATTTCCTGTTATGCCTTCTTTAATACGGAACTGTATGGCAGCTTATTATAGATTCTTCACCTCAGAAAGACGTTGATGGTAACGTGGAACCAACGGTTATGTCACGATACAATTTGATATTAGCTCAGCGACTGGAACGAAAGAATTGTGCAATACATACGCTTTTCGTATAGACAAACAGTACGATGAAATTATACTAGCGCACTTATCATACACTGCAAGCGCTAGCGTATAATCCTAGCCTAAGTATAAAGGATAATGGAACGATAATACCTAAGCCAGTTTTACCCAAAAACGTATTTCTCAATGCAATCTCGAAAAAGCTAGTTTGTCAGCGGATGCGAATAACCAACGTAAACTATTTTATCACGAATGAATTGATTTAAAAAAGCCAACAATAGGGCTTTTAAAACGGCTCAGAACATTACGTGCGATGAGAGATTAGGTCGACAATCGTATTTCAAGAAGACCTGTAACGTACTTTCCTCCTTAACGACGCACATTATCTCAGTAATAAGAGACGCTCTCTTGGCAGCTGGGGTTCGGTCTAGACTGGCCTGGAACAACCATTGCGAAAGACGAAGATCAGGTATACGCTCAAGCCCCTCCTCCTCAAATGACTCCAGAGGCATTTCAATGACGGCTCAAAAAAATCAAGCGTCCCTTCTAAAAGCTTTAAGCCTAGTGAGTCAGTAAAACAAACTGAGTTTTAGGATATGTAGGAGGATTACATAAGCACCTTGTCAAACCAAAAAGTGTTCAAAATCCTCAAATGATTAAGTCTTATTATAATGTGTTAACATTTATTCGAAATCATTAATTTGTTTTTCAAATGCACTTTTTCCACCAATTTATGCTAACTTCCTTCAAAATCTCATTGCAATGCCACCTTTTATCTTTCCAACGCCGCAATATAGCCTTTCCTACGATGGTTTTTATCCAAATATGCCATCTTTCACAAATCTCACTTCTTTTAAGAGTAAAATTTCGACAAATTGTAAACCAGAGCAATTGTGTTTCCCACATTATTTTTTCTTCTCTCTAGCTTACTTCTCTGTAAACAAATAATCATTTTTACAAGTACTGATATGCGTAACCTGCAGCTCAGGATAACGCTCGGTTAAATTTAACTCAATGCGAGATCAGTTGTAAACAAGATGACAGAGCTTAGAACAGTAGCTTTTGAGCTTGATCCAGATGTGCTGTGCATCACTGAATCCTGGGCTCACTCTCTTGTTTCCGACTCAACGCTCGTTAAAGATAATTTAAATTTGTACCGACAAGACCGTTCTTAAAACGTGGCAGTGGCTAACTTCTTTATATTATATCATTGTATGTACATTTCCCTTTTCAGCTGAGCATTTTGTCCTTTTCTGGAAATGTATGCTTTGCTTCAGTGATCCCTCACGCACAATAAAAAGCCGTGATTGGCTGTGACTATAATCCTCCATGTTTTTCTGGCAATGAAAGCGAGCTCCTTGAAATATTTGAAAAAGTTGAAGAGGCTCATTTGATGTCAAAATAATCGTAGGCGGTTTAAATCTGCCAGATATTGACTGGCAGGCAAATTAATCTCCACCAAAACTTCAGAAATTGGTTGATCATATTAACTTTTCAAACATTTCCCATCTTGTCAGTTCAGTGACTAGAAATGACAGCATTTAAGATTCAATTTTTACAAATTATGTCCACCATTTCTTTATAAATTTCCATCGTGATCTATTCACAATTGGTCATGCGCTAATTCTCTGTTGTTTTCCAGTCGCCCATTCTACAAAGCCTGTGGTAAAATGCAAAAAACTTGACTTCCCTTTCACAAACCATGAATTGATAAATTATTTTTTAAGCACCCTAGCTTGACATAGCATATTTTCAATTAGCCATCCAAAGTTTGCCCATGAGCTATTGCAGAGCCTTACAGAAACATCCAGGATGTTATCCCGCTTAGGATTTTTAATTCAAATACAGTTTCTTCCACTGCTCCATATTTTCTCTTAAAAAGACTTTAAAAATTACGAAAGGAATTTAAAGATCCATCTGAAAGCTCTTTGTCATTTCACTTAAGGTTTGCAAAAATATTTGAATCAGCATGAAAAGTTAGGATCACGTGACATAGTCATCATTAGGCCCACTTGGGAGCTCAGACCATGATATCGTTGGTTCTACTATACAACTCGAATCCGATGAAACGCTTTTCAAAAAAAAAGATTTTTCTTTGATTTTTGATAAGCGCTTTTCTACAGAATTATTGACACATCTTAACTCCCACGACTGGTCTAATTTTTATTTATGTGTCAGGATGTGAACACCTGTACCGGTATGCTGTACGAAGTTTTAGATCCACTTATTTCTCGTTTTTTTCCCGTAAGAAATTAATTATTGTCACGGATGAGGTTTATCTCCCTTAATCTTTTCGCCGTAGGTTGCGTAAACTCTCTCGTCGATTCCATTTGCAAAACGACATTTCCATTCTTCCCTTGATTCACCGTATTTTTGAGCAGGGCAAGAGGTTAACCGAAGAAAAACGGCTAGCCGAAGAGGTCAAATATGTAAAAAACCGTTCGTTAAATGTAGCGAAACTTTTTCACGCGCAATAAGAATCCATAGTAAAACATGGCATCCCGTACTACTGGTCTTCGTTGGCAATCTTGTAGTTGATGAAAAATTGACGGCTGATAGTTTTAACGTTTTCTTGTCCAGAACATTTATTGAAAATTTGACCGCTCCCCCTCCGCCCATCCAGGTTTGGACCAGTGCTGTCCTCGAGACTATAACATTTACCCTTTGGGATATAACCGTAGCCATTCGACGTTTTCGTCAATCTTATAGTCCTGGACCAGATCAGTATTATAAAGGCGGATGCTAATGATATTTTCCCGTCACTACTATGCAAGATATTTAATCTAGGTCTTGAAAGTGAAACCTTTCCCAGTGTATGGAAGGAATCGCACATTCTACCTTTCCCTAAACACGGCCAATCTACGTCATTTGACGATTTCTGGCCAATCAACACACTATCTGCAGCTTCGAAAAATCCTGAAGACCTTGATCAAAGATAATATGATGTATCATTTAACTGAGAATAACATATTTAGTGCAGCGCAGCATGGGTTCTTCAAAACAAGATCTTGTGACACATGTCAGCTCTCTTTCTTTGATCATGATCTACAATCTAGGGATAATGGTTTTGCACTTCGCATAGTCTATTTTGATTTCACCAAGGCCTTCTATCGTGTTGACCATGCCCTTCTTCTCTTGAAACTCTTCTCTATCGGTATATGTGGTAAACTTCTGAGCTTGATATCTTCTTACCTGAGCTCTCGTATACAACATGTTAAGATATACAATGCTATCTCAAACTCGGCACGTGTGAGGAGTGGAGTTATTTAGGGTAGTGTGCTAGGCCCACTTTTATTTTGTCTTTTTGTCAATGATGTGCCAGGTTTATTTCGAATTGATAGGCCCTTTATGTATGCCGACGATTTAAAAGTTGCCTATCGTTACAAACCGGCAGATTGCGACACCGTGCTTGATGTATTAAAAAATGATCTCGAAAGCCTTTGCCCAGTGGTGCTGCACATGGCGCCTATCTCTTTCTTGGCACAAATGTTCCGTTATGGTTGTCGGTGACAACCATCAGCCTCATCTGAGTATAGATGGCCACGATATAAATGCACCTGGCGTTGTTAAGGACCTGGGCATATCATATTCCAACGGTCTCAATCTTTCATAACATTGCGCTTTGATTGTCTCCAAAGCACGCAGAACTGCCGGGTTTATCCTCCGAAATTTCAAAACTATTGATATTAGACTCTGCCTTTATAAAATGTACGTAAGACCTGGCCTGGAATACTGCTCGTTTCTATTAAGCCTTCTGCGCGCTAGCGAACGGAAAAAAATAGAATCGGTCCAGCACTTCTTCACGAAAAGAATTTTTATCGTTGGAGCACCGTAATCTGTCTTATCAAGAACGCTGTGGGCTTGTAAACGTTGATCCCTTATGTTTTCACCGAGTGCAGCAGGGACTCTTTTTGCTGTTTAAGCTTCTGAATAGTCGTACATTTAATCCCCTTACCACTGGGAGGCAGCTTGACCATCCCCGGTGCAACAGTCATCGCAATGTCTTTTTATTTCTACCATTAGCTCGCACATTTAAGTATCGATGGTTCTTTTCGGTAAACGCCATGGCCATGGCCATGGCCATGTGAATAAACTTCCCCATAATATAAAAATCCAGTGGAGTTATTCTTTGTTTAAGATAACTATTACTAGTTTTTTGCATTCAGAACAGTTTCCAAAAATTCTGGGCATCGACACGGTAGAATCTGTTTTCCTGTTCGACGGAGTGCGCGGCATCTGAACCCGATCCCATGTGTGACCTTGAGGGATACGGCACCGTCTCTGCAGCCTGCACTTGTTGACATCTTCTGCAGACAGTGAGCAACCGTACACGGATGCTTTCTTGCCTGGGGCAGAATCCCGGTTCCTAGCAAAGACAGAGAGACTGCATACAGACTGCAATTGTGTTAGCCCTTCCCTGATCTGAATTGCTATCATCCTTACAGACGGCAGTTTTTTCTCCTGAATAACATTAAGATAGGAAAAACATTTATAATGATATATATTTAGGAGTTTTTTTCACTGCCAGCCTCTACCCACTGAATATTTCATCTGACAATGCCTGTAAACCGGCATTAAATATAACTATTATTATTATTATAGTCATAGGGAGTCTCGGGCACTAATTGATGCCAATTCATCCAAATCTGTTGCTCAGGTCTTCCATGTTCGGTCATAGGCTAAGCGTCTGAATGTAACTTCGCCCTCACTCGACTGGAAAAAATTTCATTATGGAGAATTTTGGTAAATTAGAATTTTTAAATTCATTATTTGCCAAACACTTCACCATTAAAACTATCCTTAATCCCTTAATCTCTCTGCTTTCAAATTCACATCTAACAAACATTTTTTCTCGTTTTTGAGTATTCAAAAAGAAATAGTTCACCTAAAAAATGCACGTTCGGTTGGAACTGATAACATTCCAAACTCACTTATTAAACACTTAATAGATTTTCCGCCTGTACTAAGCAAATTATTCTCAGTATTACTCGAAAAAGGTTTCTTCCGATTTTTTGAAAACTTATATTATAATTCCAGTTTTTAAATCTTGTTCCTGCTCTGATATTCATACCTTTTGCACTTTTCTCAACTCCTCTCAACATGGCTTTTTACCGGACCGCTCTTGTGAAGCCTGTCACATGTCTTTCCTTAATCTAATCTGTCCCTTACCTTTTTTCCTAAGCAATTTTTACTTTTACCTTCTTTTTGAAAATGAATGCCTATTGAACTCTGCTTCCATTTTCCAGGTAGGAGCTTTTTCACTGCCTCTTTTCTAGTTCACTATTTATTTCAAAACGTTGCTAACTTTTGCCCTAAAAGGACAAGTTCTTAAATAATAAATAAATAAATTGTGTATTTAAGGCCCAGAGAGCCCCGTCATTTCAAACTTAGTATCGCGGTATAAATAAATAGAAAATGGATAATTGCTGCACTATGTGAGCAGCCATATTAACAGCAGAAATGAACAATATGGTAGGCAAATCCGATTCAGAAAGATTTGCCATTTTTAAAACAATTGTCAACAATCTTTGGCTTATTCGGTGAACTAGAAAAGAAGCAGTTAAAAACTCCTTAGGTTTAATCAGAGGCGGATTTCGGCGAGCCACCAATTTAAAAAAGGAGAAAAAACTGCTTCACTAAAACATTAATAGCTTGATGCAATGGGATAATACTTTGATGTTACTGACAACGTATGAGGGTTCGGAACGCTGCTTGTCGTGAGAGAGATTATATATCAGTCAGAGCTACTGTTTTGTTACCACCAGTGGAGGTGAGAGAAAAGGAACTCATCGTGGACACCAGGGTAAAAATGAAGAAGGGACAGTAAAGGTCATGGGATCATCATCGAGATGCGACGTTGCTGACTGCATAGTTCACCAATCAAATAGGCAAAACCATCAGAACCCGACTTGATTATCAACTGAACCTGGAGACCATCGTCGGGGTTGCAAAATCGGAGGAAATTATCAAGGTTGTCAAGAGTTGGCGATGCTTGTTTGAAAGGGGGGGGGGCGGGGACGAAATAGTGAATGCAAAGATTGACTCTGCAGAGGATGATGGAAATATAATTAGAGACCAATATAATATCAAAGGAGCTGCAGCAAATACCAGGAGGACCCTTTTCGAAATCCAAAAGTTGCGAGTTTGGGAAGAAGACAGACAATAAGGACTTTATATCTTCCGAAGTTAAATTGTTGCGTAATTTTGTTATGAAATAGCTAATTTAGAAGACAACCTAATATGCAGTGGAATATTATTCCAAATGAAAGCATATTTGGAGGCAAAAACTGAGAACGATTAGTTGTGGAGCTAAGGGGTGGTGAAATGATCATGGAGGAATTACGAGTGGCATAGGGTTGACTTACATGAGCGAGAGCGTTAATTCGTGGGAGATTTTGGCTAGAATTCTCGCGAAACAGGAAGCAAAGACCGGCTTCGAGTCTTCTAACCCACAAAAGTTTAATGTTTTTTAACTGATATCTATCCGTATAAGAGATACTGGATCCAGGAAGAGAAAAGAGTCTTCGAGTAAAAACCCTCTGAACTTTTTTAATCTTACTGTGGTCAGAGGCGTTCGTCTGTCCAAAGAGGGAACAGCAGTATTCTAGGATAGGAAGAACAAACATGCGGTTCAGTTTAAACTATATTTCTGGACGGAAAACATTATGTGATATAAAACCACATATCTGTGCAGCCTTTGCATAAATTCGATCTGCATGAGGTGATAATGCTAGCTTATTTGTCTAACTTAGACCTTAGTCTTTTATGGTTGATCGTTCTAAAAGTGTACTATTTTGAAATTCAAGGGTCCAGGATGCTTGGTGGGGCCAAAACACATGAAACTACTCTTGGATGAAGAAAAATCCATCTGCCAAGTGCAGCTTTAGCGTGAGAGCATAAGTAGATCAGTGTTGATTTTATCAACGCAACTATTGGCAGTGTCTTTAGAAAATGAATAAATGCACTTGCGATCGTCAGCGTTAACGAAATTTTGTGAATTTGTGAGTAAAATTGAAATTTCGTTTATGTACAGAATAGAGAGAAAGATACCTTGGTCCGTGCCTTGAAAAAGGCCACTCGTTATCGGTTGAGCCGTCGAGTAGCTATTACCTACTAAGACCTTGTGGCTGCGGTTAGACAAGTTGGAACCAATGAAGTCAAGGAGAGGAGGCTGGATGCCGAGGGCTTCCAGTTTAACCAGAAGACGTCTGTGCAGTACCTTTTTAAAGGCTTTGCTCAGGTCAAATTAGATCACAACCACTGACTGTTGCTCATTACGAAGGGAAGTGACGAGGTTAATAAAAGCTAAGTGACATACTACGCATAATCTCCCAGGTAGAAAACCCTATTGCGAGTCACTTTAGAGTTCATTTTCTAAGCAAAAGTCAAGAATTTGATTAAAAATAACTTTTTCAAGAAGTTTTGCTAGAGCGGGGTTGTGTGAATACCTCGATCATTATTTACGTCCGAACGAGATCCCGACTTGAAGACAGGAAAAATAATAGATGTCTTCCATGAGTCAGTAAAGAATCCGTTTAAAATATAAACTGAGAAATCATGACTAAGCAATCGGGGAAAGCTCGGCACTCTCTTTATAACTGAGTTTGGAATACCGTAAGACCCCGAAGAGTGCGAGTATTCAGACGCATTATTTGCTTACGAATTAGTCCTATGGAGAAATCAATGGTGCTGATAACATTAAATGAGGATGCCTGAAACGTCCGAACCGGTTAAGATTCCATGGTAATATGATTAGCAAAGAACGCACTTAACAATTCTGCCTTGTCAGAGTCTTCAAGAACGAAGTTCTTAGTTTCATTAAGTAATGGAGGTATTTCATAACCTCGTATAGAGCAGGATGGGGTGTAGGGGTACTAGTTAGGGGCAGCACCACACAGCTTGCATTTGGTCGCTCCATTTGTCTCGTACAGGTGGTGAATGCTCCTGTGGCCGCCTCTTACTGGTACCCAACTCTCACCCGTGGCTCCTCGAAGTTGGGTTCTTCCCAGCGGCCACACCCCGGGCAACCGTCACGACCGGCGGGCTAAACCAGGTGAGGGTCTCCGGTGTTGTGTGTGCCTCCACACTTGGTATGTCTGACTCCCGAACTTCCCACCTCCCCCCTCTCAAAAAGTCCTACGGTGGGGGCGACAGCATCCCCGTAGGCGGCCCAGACTAATTCGGGTCGTTCTCCCACTAAAACAAATCCGTGACCCATAGTGGAGTTCGGCAGCCGTCTGGGATGACCCAGCAGCCCTTTTTAGGGATAGCACTGCTTTCCTCCTCGCGGAGGAAGGGGCTAGAAAATGTGCCCTAAAAATGCTGGGTCTCACGTCTTCTGCAGCCGACCGCGGCTCGCAGATGTCACTTTGGAAGAGGCCCTGCTTAAAATCAACGCAAAGGGGAGCTTTGTCATTTGTGAAAATCAGGTCTAAAATATGCTTGTCTCTCGTTGAAGAACGGACAAGATGTGACCAATAAGAAAAATTAATGGTATCTAGGAAAGGCTGAAACCTGGGTGGACAAAAGTTTAAAATCCAGTCAATTTCAGCAAAATTAAAACCCCCAGCGACTATTTTAATGTTAAAATTGGACTCTGAAACCAATTTAAAAATTTCACAAAGTCTTGCATCATCATCGGATGATGAATTAGGCGGGAAGTAAATACATCCGAGAAAGAAAGGGTGGACGTAATTTGTAAAAATTAAATCTTAAATGATGTCATTTATTGTCACTGAACTCACAAGATGGGAATTGTTTTAAAAGTTAATATTATCAACCAATTTCTGAGGTTTTGGTGTAGATGAATTTGCCTGCTAGTCAATATCTGGCATATGTTCTCCTCAGTCTTATTTTCTTCTTGAGATTCCTTATTATTTCCAATGTCACCCACTCAGGTCGTGAGACACACGATTGCCTTTTAAGTGGACAGAATTTCTCTACCAACTGCTGAATCAATTTACTAATGAAGAACCAGGCAGGGCTCAAGTCTATCCCATTCAGAAATTCTTTCATTTTGGGATAATTACCTTTCCATAAATCTCTCTCCCTAACTGCACGACGTTTGGGTACAGAAAAATGACTGTACTCCCAAGCAAGAACACAATGATCACTTCGCCCAAGTGGCACGTAAGAACTTAATGCAAGGATGCAACTGTCGTCTGTACTTATGATTAGATCCAAACAGCTTGACTGCTGCCCATTTCGGAACCGCGTCTCCATTGTGACATGTTGAGTAAGAAACTGGTCATTTACCAACTGAGGTAATCTCTGTTTGAATTAATTTTCCGATCACGTGCAGTACATTGGCACCCAATCGATATCGGGAGCGTTAAAATCGCCAAGTATTTATAAGGGTTTGCTACGGCAGATTTGCTTTACCTCTGTAATGAGTGCTTCGTCCGTGTCCGTTCGCTGTCCTGGGGGGCGATATACCACGGCAATATGGAGGTCTGGTTGGTTTGGGACTTTCAGTTTACAACAAAGTATTTCACGAGACAAGTTCCTATTAGGCGAGGGCCCATCCTGAATGAAGTTAATGCCTTTTCGTCATGTGTGCCAATTCAAAAATGTCGGCCATCTGAAAAGTATACTCAACTCCTCTGACCAGTTCGAAGACTAAGATCATATCCTCTTTGTATTGCCTATAAGAGAGAGGAAAATTTTAAGTCTTTCTAGTCGGCCCTCATAGGGTAGGCATTCAAATTCGCTGACTAGTTACGTCGCACTCCATTGAACTTTCTCCAGCAGAGCGTAGTCATGTTTCGTCCAAGGGCGCCACACCTGAACGCAATATTCCAACACCGGCCTGATAAATATTCCAAACATGCGCCTAAAAAGCTCTCCGTCAAAATTAACGAAGGATCTCCTGATTGCGCCTTAGATACACATAGCTTTCTTTGCGATATTCGCACAGTGCGACGATGGTTTAAGAGTGGGTGTTATCCATATACCCAAGTCCTTTAGAATATTTACCTCCTGGAGTTGGTGACCACTGATGAAGTACTGATATTCAAACCTAATCATCCTTCTGGAACTAGACCACAGTCGGATGATTAGGAATTTTTTAAGATTAAGGTTCAGCAGCCACTCATCACACCATGTTTGCAAGCGATGTAAGTTTTGTTGTAATTTCCGCGCATCCTCCAGTTTTTAATCAATTTCCATACCTTCAGATTGTCAGTGAAAATAACCTTCTCGCATATCAGTCAATCAAGGCAGTCGTTCACGTATATAAGAAACAAAATGGGACCCAGAACGCAAAGATTTATCAGTTAATTCAGAAGTATTAACGCATTATATTATAAAGGCTGACAGACAAGGATAAGATAGATAATTATTTCAGAGTTCATTGCAAATTCCATTGTGGAAGTTCGGAAATCTGGAATATTTTTTGTATAATTCAATAGAGTATATTTCAGTATATTTTAATATAATGGACATTAACATTGAAAACCCGATTAAAAACAATACACAAAAATATCTATGTTCCTGTAAATTAGGAAGTAATTACACAATATCATTAAGATCAGCAGTTATCCAGGACCTTTAACATCTACGAAAGCCCGAGCCATTCCTGCATATCCCACCTACTGTTAAAAAATGTCTAAAGTGATTTCTAACAAGTAGGCGCATTATTCGCTTACATTTTTTATGATTTCACCATACTCTCAACACAGTTAGAATTATTCGGTGGAACGATCTGCAGGCGTACTGCTCAAAGTATTCCTTCAATCACCGTCTGCTGAAGACAACATTTGAAGCTCTTCTCACACAACATGTGTTCTTTCCAACAAGAGCACGTGGAGGCCAACAGGCTGGTTGTTAAGATCTCGCTTTTACAAAAGATCCTGACACTATAAACGAGGTACACTGCCTACCATGCAGTACATTCCTGGTAGTATGGTTTATATTCTGTGCCATCTGCAATCAATGAAACAAGGCCCACTCTATTACAAGGATACTTTTTTTCAAAATGAGAGCTGAGGCATCACGCATAGACTGGGATTTTCTTTTCTCCGCGGACGTCACTGAGGACTTGAATTTATTGAAGGAGTGGTTGTTGAATCTAATAAAATGCCACGTGCCGTCATCAAAACTTGTGATATCTAACAGACCACATTGGTTAAAAAGAGAGATAAACAAAAAAGGAAGGCTTTGGAAGAGATTTTACTGATCCAAGGAAAATTTAGCTTTGCGAGCATACAAAATTCAAAGAAACAAGATTAAAAGCTTGATCTTCAAAAGATGACGGGATTACGAGAGTGATTTGCTCCAGCAAGCAGTTAACCATCCCAAATTGCTATACAGCTTTTTAAGAAAAACCAAACGTAACAGGAGCCCGATTCCTGATATGCGAAATGATGACGGTTTTGAAATTAAAAACAAAGCTGAACACTTTTCGCAGTAATTTCACTCAGTTTTCATCAGAGAAGCTGGTTTTATTCCATCTACTTACGAGACGATGGGAGTGCCAATTATTTTAGGACATGCTCTTTAGAGAAAAAACGGTCTTTGAAGAACTGAAAAGTCAAAAGCCATAAAAATCACCTGGTCCGCACGAGATTCCAGCAAAGCTGCTCCTCAAACTTGCTCAAGAGCTGGCCAAACCGCTGTCCTTTCTGTGCCAGAAATCATTCGATAAGGGAATTCTTCAAACAGACTGGAAAACAGCCCACATTACACCGCTTCACAAAAGCGGTAGTCGTGCATTTAATAAAAACTGCAGGCCTGTCAGCCTAACGTCACTCTGTCGCAAGGTTATGGAGAAATTTGTAAAAAAGGAATTAATGATTTAGATAGAAACCTATTACCTCTTATCAACTGCACAATACGGCTTTCGTAGGGGAAGATTGTGTGCTACAGACATACTTTTTACAATGCAAAGCTGGACAAAAGCACTCGATGCAAAAGGCACTGTGCATGTGGCTTAAATTGATTTCCAGAAGGCCTTTGATAGTGTTCCACAGCAGCGTCTCCTTTACAAGTTAACACTTTTGGATATTGGAGGCAAACGTCTTGCCTGGATCCAGAATTTTCTCGTTGGTGGTTCCCAAGTGGTCTGAAGAGGCGGATCACGATCAAAGCGCATAGTCATCGAGAGTGGAGACCCGCAAGTTTCAGTGCTCGGACCGATCCTTTTTCTCTGGTTCATTAATGATTGTGTCCAGGAATTGGACTGTGCCTTCGCTATGTTTGCGGATAATATAATAATCGGGAAAGTTATCCACAATGCTGCCGATGGAGACGATTTCAAAGACAATGTTCGTCGAGTGGACGAGTGGTCACACAGATGGCTCTTGTACTTCAACTCAAACAAATGCGCCCTGCTACGTCTGGGAAATCGAAATTAGACCATTGATATGCGAGGACCCTAATATTTGAACGGTATGCCATTCCAAGAAGCGAAAACACAGAAGGATCTCGGTGTTTGGATGACAAACAACATGAAGCCTTCTACGCAATGTTGCAAGGTGGCTAAATCCGCCAATTCAATGCTCTAGACTATCAAGCGTGCATTTGAAGTTTTTGATGAAGACTGATTTTCTAAATTCTTTGGTACGTTTGTAAGCCCACATCTTGAATCAAAGGCTGACGACCGTGGAACCAGCCGGACTACAACCTGCCCGAAAGGGTGCAGTGGCGAGCCACAAAATTTCTAAAAGGTCTAGGATTAACTGCCATATGAGATCCGCCGAAATAACATACATCTGTATCCTCTGAGTTATAGACAGTTACGCGGAAACTTGATACAAATCGTCCGTATCGTGCGCGGCATGGATTGCGCCGTCCTGTGTGATGACTTTTTCCAACTTGCAACTACGACGTATCTCCGAGGTCATCCATTCAAACTACGGGTGCTCCAAGGAAGATTGTACGTGAGGAAGTATTTTTTCACCGACCGTGTCTTGGAACCGTGGAATAATCTACCTGAGGCGATTGTAAGGTCCCCGTCTGTGGATACATTCAAACATCGGCTTGACATATATATGTTGCAGCACCACGAACCCAACGTGACTACTTTACTTTAGCAATACCAGTGTACAACTAAAATCTGCTTGCATGCACTTGACTGTAACTTCATTACATTGATTCTAATTCTTGCGATTTTTATGTAACAAATAGGGAATTCAAAGGCGTAAGCATATTTTCCTCATTATATTGCACTGTAATGAACTGAATTCTTATATTCTCGAAAGCAGATATCTTCTATATTATTATACGAACATTTTGGTATACTTCCATCCTGTTACCTGAGATTGTTATTCGAAAACTACTAGCAGATAAAGGCAGCTAGAGTTCTGATGCATTCAGGCAAAGAAAATATATCAGAAGATGCCACAAAGCCACGATTCGAACGCGATACTTTCAGCACCAAAGAGCAGTGCATCTACCACTGTACTATGTAAGCTTGGCCTGTGAGCAAGCAGCATAATGCTAAAAGCAACGAACAACAACAGGGCGCTATTATGAAATCGTGAAAGGTGCCGTGCGAAAAACTGTCAATCTTAATAATAGAGGACTATCGAGCAAAATGGAGTCCATGAGCCTCAGCAAAATCGTACGAACACTGTCTTGGCATGTGCCAATAAAAGCTTTATCTTCTTTGAGGCAAAAAAAACAACCATCAGACAGTGTGTGGGTTTTAAGGAACCCAAAAACGAATTAGGAAACTGGAGGACAACGTGAACAAGCTGAGTGACATCATCACGGTTTTGCTGGAGGACAGCAGAAGTACACCACAGAAAAACCATTCAATAATCCAATGTCGAACCAGAGATTTTCTCTAAAGGAAAATACTGAGGTTAAAAGCCCAAAACAAGCCAGGAAAAGACAGCGAACTATTTCACGAAGGCAAACCCCAGAAAAATCTGTCTTGGAGCCCCACGATACAGCTAGTGTGAATTTGACAGAATATTATAAATCGCAGTTTACGGCCACGAAGCCACGAGCTTCCAACTCTCAACATGTTGCTAGCGGCAAAACCGGCGGATGCATCAAGCGATCTGCCATTAATTATATGGAATATTGGTCTTAAATTCTATAAGGCGATTTTTCACTCCTCTTCCCAGTAAAGTCAGCTCATATAGGATACCTGATCAAAAATATTATTATCGCAATAGGTATACTATTACTGCGTACGAAGCATTTTAGGAGAGCACCGTACCAGAATGTTTCCAGCTCGAAACCAACCTGCGTAGAGTCTCTTGTTGTTTTTATCTACAAAACGAAGTGTCCGTCCTATCTTTGATCCAACTAATCATTGAGCAGGCTTAGAGGTTGTTTGAAGAAAAATATCTCATCACTGAGGTCAACTTTTACGAACATCCTTCGTTAACTGTTGTGGAACTGTTTTAGCACAGAGCACCGGTTCCTACAAAAGACAGAGAATGCAAACTCATTGCACTTTTCTTAGCCCTTCCCTTATCTTAACCGCTATAATCTCACAGGAAGCAGTTTTTTCTCTTGCGATTTCCTTGCGATGGCGCGCAGGTCAATTTTTGAAAGCTTAGTGAAATCTAAAATTGTGAACGCATTTTTTCGTTTTTACTGTCGTTGTTGGCTTATTTGTAGATAAAGGTGTTGCATTTCTAGCCCTTAATCGTATACAATTACCTGTGGTCTTTGTCTTTAACAATAGGTTGAACTATACAGTGTCATATTATTCACCTGACATAGCCTCATTTCTAGTTCTCAACTTTTAACGGATTTATTTGTGTCCCGCTATCTTTATTGGCTTAATTGTTGAGAAAGTTTTGAATTTCTAGTCTTTAGACATTTACATTTTGCTATCCCTATAAATCCTCCTAGAAAACGTAGAATTATAAAGCGCTTATATATAATTTAGGTTAAAATTTCAAAAATTTATTTTACTCTGCGTATCCTGCGTAGATCATACTCATATTTTTGACGAAAGATGAAACCAACAAGCTCAATTCGTCGTCAACTACATGCCTCGGGATCAAAACGATGTTTAAATACACCTAGCAGTTTCAACATTGACTCAAATGTAAAACCCATAGTTAAAGCTAAACAGCTATATCTGTTCACTTTACAGAACTGCAACGACTTTATTATGAAGTTTGGATCAATTTTGTCTATACTCGGCAACCTGTTCGATTGTTACACATCGGATGTTCCCTCTCAGGATTGCAGGCGTCTCAATTCGCTTTTTCACTTGGTCGCCAGCGAGGCTTTTGACAGACTGAAACGTTATCACAATTTTCTCCTAAAAAAATGCTCCCATACACAGACGCACAGTTGACTTTGCTATGGAATTTTTGTACTCGGGTGGTTTCAACTACAAAATAGTGGAAGCAAAACGCCTCTCTTTGCGTCGCGCTAATCCTCCTATACTAGTTAAATTGTTTTAAACAGTTGAGGTGGACTCAATC
The DNA here is from genome assembly GCA_017591395.1 of Schistocephalus solidus. Lineage (NCBI taxonomy): Eukaryota > Metazoa > Platyhelminthes > Cestoda > Diphyllobothriidea > Diphyllobothriidae > Schistocephalus > Schistocephalus solidus. The sequence continues at coordinate 94,414 of WEDG01004786.1, read as the reverse complement.
TTTGCTCAACGAGGTCGCACTTCTCGATATTTGGAAATGACAAAATGTTTCCTTTGTCGAGCGAAGAAATGGGTCCTTCTTATCATCAATTTATCAACCTAATATTCATTAGTCTAGTCGTATTTCCACTAACGTCAATGAACCAGCTAATTCATCTCCCCAGATGTCTAGTTCGGTCAGCCCCTCCACTCAACCTTCTACTTCGTCTCCCCCGCGGCCGAATACTGCAATTTCCGGTGCTCTCAGCGCGCCTGCAAAGTCTGCGACCCCGTCTAAAGCATGTATACCGTCTAACCCGTCTAAAGCACATAGGATGCCAGTTTCCCCTCTTAAACGCAATTCTCCAGGCCTCTCCGGGAAATTTCCCGAATCACATCACATACATAACGTTCTTCAAATACAAAATCCGCAATCATCTAAATTTAACTTATTTTACCCTCCACAAGCTAGCTCGTCCCATAACCCCACGGGTCATCTTATACCCTCAATTATATCACCTAAGGCGGGTTTTCCGAAGGACGTAAATCTAACCCAGACCCAAAAGCAAAATAGTGCAGGTCTCAGTAATCGCATACTGCCCTCTCCAAAACTAAGCAATCCTCTCCAACAGGCAAATAACCCTAAGCATGTTAACCGATATAAAAGACCCGACTTTCCAGAATTTACTTCTTTTAGCTGCTTACCGTCTCCCACCAGCCCCTTTATTCCATCTCTTTGTCCGTCATTCCGTTTTAACTACCAACAGGCATATCCCGTTCGTAACACCTATGGTGGTTTGATACCGGAAAGTTTTATTCCTACACCTTTTATATATCACTCTCAGCCTTTTGTTAGTGACGTTCCATTTACCAATCGTTATGGCGCACTTGGCAATTACCCTCCAAGCCACAATAACTGCCAACTTAATTACCCACCTCCAAATGTTTTTTAAATTAATATCGATAAATCTAGTTTGGATACTCGGACTATCCTAGATGTCATTTAACTTAATGCTAGATCTGTTATGAATAAGATGGCCCAACTGAGAGCCATTGCTTTCGAGTTAATGCCTGATGTTTTATGTGTAACTGAATCATGGACCCATCCCTAAATTTCCGACTCTTTGCTTGTCATAGACCAGTACGATCTCTACCGTCAAGAGCGCACTAGTAAGCGTGGTGGTGGTTGTCTTCTCTATATTAAATCTTCATTTAAGCACTTTCCATTTGATCTAGACGTTACGCCAAATCACCCGACTGCGGTCTAGTTCCAGAAGGATGATTAGGTTTGAATATCAGTACTTCATCAGTGGTCACCAACTCCAGGACGTAAATATTCTAAAGGACTTGGGTATATGGATAACACCCACTCTCTAACCATCATCGCACTGTGCGAATATCTCAAAGAAAGCTATGTGTATCTTAGGCGCAATCCGGAGATCCTTCGTTAATTTTGACGGAAAGCTTTTTAGACGCATTTATCTGGCCGGTGTTGGAGTATTGCGTTCAGGCGTGGCGCCCTTGGACGAAACATGACAACGCTCTGCTGGAGAAAGTTTAACGGAGGGCGAAGAAACTATGCAGCGGATTGGAATGCCTACCCTATGAGGGCCAGCTAGAAAGACTTAAAATTTTTCCTCTTTCTTATAGGCAATACAGAGGGGATATGACCTTAGTCTTCAAACTGGTCAGGGGAGTTGATTGTGCCTTTCAGATGGCTGACTTTTTTGAATTGGCAAACATGACAATTCTTCGAGGTCACCCATACAAACTGAAAAGAAAACACGCCAAACTTGAAGTGCGGGCCAACTTCTTTTCCCAACGGGTGATTTAATATTTGGAGCAAACTGCATACTTCGGTTGTTAAGGCTGAAAGCGTTGAAATTTTTAAAAGAAAACTTGATGAATTTTTACTTTATCGACATATATTTAGTCGACAGCAATAATCGATATACTTAAACGACTAGTGCTATGTAAAATTTGCTTATCTTGCTAGCGTCTATCTATAAATAGGGTTTTCAAAGGCTCTGCCTATCTCCCTTATGCATACTGAGTTATACTCAATAATGAAGTCTCCGAGGTCACCCATACAAACTGAAAAGAAAACACGCCAAACTTGAAATGCGGGCAAACTTCTTTTCCCAACGGGTTATTGAAGAATGGAACAAACTGCCAACTTCAGTTCTTCAGGCTGAAAGCCCTGAAATTTTTAAAAGAAGACTTGTTGAATTTTTACTTGATGGACAGCAATGATCTACATACTAAAACAACTATCGCCATGTAACATTTGTATATTTTGCTAGAGTCTATCTGTTAAAAGGGTTTTTAAAGGCTCTGCCTATCTCCCTTATATATACTTAATACTAATGATGCAAAAATTAATAATTTTTTTGACATGCCACGACTGTAGTCTTGCGATATCTCAACTCTTCAAAAACACTTTCGAGTTTTTTATTTTGGGCACTTTACTACCTATCTTATGCCAAAAAAAATTTTAATTTTTCATTCCGACGATGAAAACCCAAACTAATGTGCATCTACCGCATGTTCTCGGTTTGATCGTTTTATAAACCACTCAACATCTTCCTTGTTAACTTAAACACGGCAAAATTTCAAACTAAGTTTGTTAGGTAAACAGAGCGCGAAAAATTGATAAAACAACCTTTGAAGGAACTTCCTCATAAATACAACTCAATGGACATCGAGACAGAACTTTAATCATAAATTGCATAGAAGTGCAGCAAAAAGATTTGAATAAAGCTAATCATTTTTACGCTTTAAAGGTTCCCTTCCTAATGAAGAAAGCACACTTAAAATAATTGCGTTACTCATTACGTATTTCATTTTATAATTAATTTCGTAATTATTGAAGTAATTAATTTAAACTGTGCTATGCTGTTTTATCTTGAAGTGATTCCTCACATTCGAACACCCTACTAGCACTAGAAACAAAGCAGTAACCTGTTGGGTTTTGTCTCTTACTCTAGGCAAATAGGTGCATAATTGCATAGAGCAGGTTTGGTGTAAGGCCTTTGCCGTTTATAAGCTTGTTCAACTAGATATTTAAAAATATCTTTTGTGTTTTTGCGTCTTTTATTACAGCAAATGAACAGTTTATAACATAATATGTTTGTATACAAACATATATATCAATATATCTTTACCTTTTGCTATTTTGCTGTACTAAATCAGCTTTATTATAAACGTTTGTAGCAAAATATGGAAAGTTGAGTAAAGTTTGCAGACAGGTTACTTAAAGTCCGGAGAATTTGCTTTTTACATAACGGTGTGTCTAGTCACAAAAATTTCAGCCCCGACTTGAATTTGAGAAGGTAAAGCTATTCAGATACAAACTCAAATGAAATATGAACTGAACGAAAGACAAGGTGACTGCATTAAAAGTTTTTCATTTGACTTAATCGTAAAATAAACAGGGTGGCCTCGGTGGGATTTGTACCCATTAAAGCAAGGGCAAGGTGTGGGTACACGCAATGCGCTAACCAAATGAGCTACCAAGTCCCTTCTGGAGACGGGTGTTTAAAAAAATATGCGTCAATTTGCTAAGCAAGTCTTCAGTCACATAGAGAATCTTCTAGTTCTGGTAGAGTAATCTGATTGCCTAGGCGATAGATACCAAATTGGAATCCACGTGGGGACTACCAGGCTCACTTAAATAACTGAAGTCTTAGCCAATTTAAATTATTCCTTCAACTTACTTATGAAATACTCGTCAAGATAAACACATGAGATGGCAAAATCAAGGCTTGCGTTAAACCATCAGAGCTATGGGGCAATCTTGGAGCCGTGGTTTTTCGCAGATAATCAAATCTCATACCAAGTTTAATGCCTTTGTTGAAATTGATTGGAATCTGGATTGCAGGGAACTTTCATTGCTGTTCAACTTAAATTCAATTTATTTTGACAAATATAAGTTGATTTTGTTACAACTGCTTACATGCGTGTTACTTTATAAAAGAAAGTTATTTTTATACAAAAGTAAAATCTACTGTCAACTTAAGTTTGAGTTATTCAAATTAAATCCACGCAGGTCTTAGCTATTGTATCTTTAAAAAAATATTTTTTTCTTTTTCGATGTTAAAAGGTATATACTGACCATTAACTTTTGCGTACATTGAATTGAGTTTGAGTTAACTCCATTTTGCCTCTTCAGTTTGGTTTCTGGCGAGCTCTAGCGGAATTGAAGTTTCATTTCTTCGAATGAAAGTCAATAACAGTGTTTCCTGAGTGAAATTCGTTGTCTTTTTCTACTGACGCTAGCAATAACCCCTTTTCTGCACTAACTTGCTTGTAATTTGCACGGTTTTGATCATGCCTAGGCGTACTCGATTAAGTCTCGGATTTTACCTCTCCACACGTGACGAGCCGTGGGAGCAAATATGGACAGCATATCTGCCAGAGATTGAGACCAAATTTTGACGTTTCAAGGATCAATTCAATGTGTTAATGAAATATGTTGAGTCAGGTTTTGAGTTGATCACCTCTGTGATTCCTCCAAGTGGGTACCGGTTCCATATTGAGAGCAGAAACGTAGAGTTTCTGATGTGAACTATGAAGATCAGGGCACAACCATGTCAGTCTTCTTTCGTAGATGGTTGAGGAAAACCTTCGATTTTGTTGCAACCGTCAAGAACTGCCTAATTTGGGACGACGTTGGTGTTCTTCACTCGAACGATAGTGTTTTAACGAAAGTGGTCAGAAACCTCTAGTTTTTTTCACCAATGCAAATCTTTGCGGCGATGGAGCTTTCGCGTCTGGCTCACAAGTAGTATCTGTTACTTAAGAAAACCCAACGAAAAGCAATGATGCAGGAAAAAGTATCTTAATTAATCAACAGATTGGTAAGCAGCGTCATCCTGGCGTGCAAATGTCTACTTGTTCAAATATTCGGTCAGTTGTCATTAGAGTGGCCTCGGCCTGGTCAGGGATGCAACAGGAAAACACTTTGGTCGTTCCAATGTTCATAAAGAACCGACCTTTTCAGTGACCTAATTCAAATTTGATACAGCCCGTCATTTTTATCTAAAATATTTCTGTCATTGTTAAAATTTAAGAACGTAACGCCGCTCATCTCAAGCTTACTGTTTAATGATAAACTTATTTTGCTTACAGTAGATTGCCTATCTTGTAAAATATCAGCAGAAATTCTGCAATGTGTTTGTGGTTCTTATCGCAGGGTTCTGGCTGTTGATTAGCCCCTTCTTAGCAAACCACTAAATAGTTCATATTACCTCGTCTCATTGATTTTCGAGGCCTGTGTAAATTCAAATATATGTTATAGGAAACATTTATGAAAATATCATTTCTTTTACTCTTCTGTTAGCAAGTTACATCTCCTTTAGAAGTTAAAATTCAAGAATATGGCTATCTAGGTTTCAAAATCGTTTCTTATTCCCGAATAATCTGCACCCTGATCTCTCTTTACACACAGACCTATGTGTTGTTAACATTTGTTTTAGAAAATATATCAGTTCTATCATTATGGTCAAAAAATATTTTATTTGATTAAGAACGTTTTTTATACTTTATTAGCAACATTTAAAAATGGAGAGATACGATGCTTTAGGAATGGATACTACACGGTCGTAAAAATCTCCCGATTAGAAACCTTTTAAAACTGCAAGATGCAATTTCTTCAATTATCAACTTTGAGGAAGACATGATTTGTTAGCAGAGAACCGAAAACAGTGATTACTACTAACATTCTTTATTAACTGTGTTTTGTTTCTGAAGGTGGCCAGAAGGTGGCTGGTTCGAAAATTGACATCCTGAAGTTAATGGAAATATCTTGTGAATAAGCCGTAAGATAGTTAATATTACAACAATACTTAAGTTATTATTTTGAATAGAAAACATATTTCAGAATTTGGGTGTACCATTTGTGACCTATTCGTAATGCTGTAATGTTCACGTATCAGGGACAAAGCGATCTTACTCGGTCCACAAACCATTCAACAGCTCCGTTTTCAGTTATCTTTCTTGCCTCATAATTTATTCCATGCTGCCTTATCATCCATATAATTGGGTAAATTTATTATAAATGGAGGTTATACTTTGATTTCTAAGTGTATCTATGCAGAATACCCATAAACAACAAAATGTTATTTCCGAGGGAAGAACGAATCTTGCGAAAGTTCGTCAGAAAGGTAAAAAACACGATGGTCATTTTTAATCATCACAGAAATCATCCAGTGGCTCAAAAACGAGGTTTCGTGAGAACGCTTTCAAAGGGATTTGAACTCATTGAGACAGCGTGATACCAATTCGACCAGTTTATGCGAAATAGCTATCATTTATGTATAAACTGATCTGTTGGTGTCGTTGCGTTGGAGATGCGTTTGTTATCGCCGGAAAGAACGTGCTGCAGAGACCTTATAATCGGCTCAACTTAACCCTCCCAGGTATAAAATTCACGGTGGAAGAAGTAGTAGTAGTAGTAGTAGTAGTAGTAGTTGTTGTTGTAGTATTAGTAGTAGTAGTAGTAGTAGTAGTAGAAGTAGAAGAAGAAGAAGAAGAAGAAGAGCAAGTTGCTCAACGGCGAAATAGACATAAAAGGTTTGCCTGAAGGCAAAGACACCCACGCAACTTCTTATTTATCGCAGCCACTGTCCCTTGGTTCACAAACGAAGCTGTTTGAGAACCATCTTCAAATTGATTTAAATTTAAATTATGGACTAAATAAGTTCTAAAGAGCAGTCTATTGTAGTGTGTGTTACCTCCTGCCTAAACTGAATGCACGTAGGCATCACGAATCCTCGAGGAATAGCTGGCTGTGCGAAGGAGTAATGAGTTATAACAAGTGGCTGCTCGACCCTTCTTAACTTCGTAGCCACGAAGATAATCGCCCACGCCAGAAGCAGGACAAGCCGTGAATTTATTGGAACGTGGGTTTCGGACAAGAACTAAGTCAATTGATGTATCAATATGGCACCAGCGTAAAAATCCGTTCGCAGGCATCTCCAGACCTGTGGCACTGATTAGCTAAAACCTTCGCTATTAAGGCAGCGTGTTTATTGTTGTTGCCATTTCTGACTATGGACTCCTGCAGTAGTTCAAAAGGTCGGATACATAAACAGATGTCTCCGGAACTCTATCTATCTCCTTCCTCCTTGTATATTTTTGTCTTTTTAGTTTACATGGTTGTGCCTTTGGCTTCAAGATTGAGTAGAGATTATTCTCTTCGTCCCGGGCGATCCAGTAAAGCGATCCCTTGGGCGCTTGCAGAAATAAAAGACAATCGCTAACCGAAAACGGTTACTGACATATCAGGGAAACCTGAAAGTACCTTTCACAGTTTATTTGCTATCCTTCTACCACTCAACCTTCAGATAGGCTGGAAAATCCTGGATTTTGAGGCGGTCCTGTGGCGATGGAACACTTCTTTCTGCCTGATGTAACATTCTTGCTTTAGCTGCCGATAAAAGGAACCTAGAAAACAGTTACAGAACGCTTGACTTCATGTTAAACTACCACAGCATCTGGATAACTGTTATTCCACGGTAGCACCAGTGTTTTCTTGTGGTTTTTTTATACAGCGGTCCATTTCGCCACCTCGTTTTGCTCACAAATATTGCCATTATTTCCCCTTTAGCCGGAATATCATTCAATTATGACTGACCAAGTGAGGGAAAAGGATGGCGAAGGAAAGGAGAACTTGCCAAGTCTGGGTGAACAAAGCGAAAGTTTGAGCGTGCGAACTCTGAGCGAAAGCAAATCAGAGAGTGCTACTCTTTGGCGCACCAAACATGCCCCGGAAGACGGCGAACAGGAGGGCACACTTTCTTCCCTCAGTTGTAACCAATCGATCGACTTGAGTACCCATCCCCTGCAGAGTCCATCGCCCACTGCGTACTTAAAAGGATCCGAATCCTTCAAAGAACTCAATAATATAAACCACTGCGATGCTAGGGGGGACCAACCCAGCAACCTAAAAAAGCTACTTTCGGAGCCTCGAGAGAAGCCAGATTATGATTTGGAGGATACACTGAAGAAAAAGTATGACGGGGAAAATCCAAGTCGGCCCAGTGTCTTGACTTCCAAACTGCGAGACAGCCAGCCACATGAGGAACCAGGGGACTCGAATTCGGCCACAATGGAGAACAACAACCGGCTGATAGAACTTGCAAAATGTAATTTTATGCTTTTTATTGTGGAGTAATACTTCTCCTTTAGCGTATCAACACCGCAGCAGTGAAGAACATGAAAAAATTATGCGGTCGGCTCTGCAGCAGATAAATAGCCTTTTCCAGAATAATTCGTTCTGCTCCCTGGACACCCTCCTTACAGAAGCAGCTGCAGAGATCCAGTCTCGCCTACAGGTGGGTTTATCAAATTAAATCTATGCAAATCCATTCTGGGCTTGGTTCTGGAGGTAGTGGACACATTTTAAATATCAGCCGTCGCTGGATTATAGCCAAAATAAATTCAATTTAATGGATTTGTGCAAGAAAAACCCGAGAAAACAATTTCTAAAAAAGTACCTGTGTCAGTCTCTAGTATATATATATATATGGTAAAGACGTTATACCGTACTTCCGACATAGATACTAGCTAAAAGCCCAGACACGTGTTTCGCCGATGTTTCTGCTGCTGTGTGACACAGCAACGAGGGGTTCGGCTCCTCAGTGGGTCCCCCAGCGTTCTCTATGCGGTTTCTGGTATATGGACTCCAGAGAATAATCGGGTAAATAATTTCTGAAATTATTAAGTGCAGGACATGGAGTCAGGTGATTCGGACATGACTTTTTAGGGTCAGACCCGAAATTTCAATGAACATTTGGGTCGAAGACAATCAACCACTGTGGAATAACCACGTAATGCCCATTCTACAAACAAGTAGTACTACAAGTAGTATGAATCTTATATGGTAAAGACGTTATACCGTACTTCCGACATAGATACTAGCTAAAAGCCCAGACACGTGTTTCGCCGATGTTTCTGCTGCTGTGTGACACAGCAACGAGGGGTTCGGCTCCTCAGTGGGTCCCCCAGCGTTCTCTATGCGGTTTCTGGTATATGGACTCCAGAGAATAATCGGGTAAATAATTTCTGAAATTATTAAGTGCAGGACATGGAGTCAGGTGATTCGGACATGACTTTTTAGGGTCAGACCCGAAATTTCAATGAACATTTGGGTCGAAGACAATCAACCACTGTGGAATAACCACGTAATGCCCATTCTACAAAACAAGTAGTACTACAAGTAGTATGAATCTTATATGGTAAAGACGTTATACCGTACTTCCGACATAGATACTAGCTAAAAAGCCCAGACACGTGTTTCGCCGATGTTTCTGCTGCTGTGTGACACAGCAACGAGGGGTTCGGCTCCTCAGTGGGTCCCCCAGCGTTCTCTATGCGGTTTCTGGTATATGGACTCCAGAGAATAATCGGGTAAATAATTTCTGAAATTATTAAGTGCAGGACATGGAGTCAGGTGATTCGGACATGACTTTTTAGGGTCAGACCCGAAATTTCAATGAACATTTGGGTCGAAGACAATCAACCACTGTGGAATAACCACGTAATGCCCATTCTACAAACAAGTAGTACTACAAGTAGTATGAATCTTATATGGTAAAGACGTTATACCGTACTTCCGACATAGATACTAGCTAAAAAGCCCAGACACGTGTTTCGCCGATGTTTCTGCTGCTGTGTGACACAGCAACGAGGGGTTCGGCTCCTCAGTGGGTCCCCCAGCGTTCTCTATGCGGTTTCTGGTATATGGACTCCAGAGAATAATCGGGTAAATAATTTCTGAAATTATTAAGTGCAGGACATGGAGTCAGGTGATTCGGACATGACTTTTTAGGGTCAGACCCGAAATTTCAATGAACATTTGGGTCGAAGACAATCAACCACTGTGGAATAACCACGTAATGCCCATTCTACAAACAAGTAGTACTACAAGTAGTATGAATCTTATATGGTAAAGACGTTATACCGTACTTCCGACATAGATACTAGCTAAAAGCCCAGACACGTGTTTCGCCGATGTTTCTGCTGCTGTGTGACACAGCAACGAGGGGTTCGGCTCCTCAGTGGGTCCCCCAGCGTTCTCTATGCGGTTTCTGGTATATGGACTCCAGAGAATAATCGGGTAAATAATTTCTGAAATTATTAAGTGCAGGACATGGAGTCAGGTGATTCGGACATGACTTTTTAGGGTCAGACCCGAAATTTCAATGAACATTTGGGTCGAAGACAATCAACCACTGTGGAATAACCACGTAATGCCCATTCTACAAACAAGTAGTACTACAAGTAGTATGAATCTTATATGGTAAAGACGTTATACCGTACTTCCGACATAGATACTAGCTAAAAGCCCAGACACGTGTTTCGCCGATGTTTCTGCTGCTGTGTGACACAGCAACGAGGGGTTCGGCTCCTCAGTGGGTCCCCCAGCGTTCTCTATGCGGTTTCTGGTATATGGACTCCAGAGAATAATCGGGTAAATAATTTCTGAAATTATTAAGTGCAGGACATGGAGTCAGGTGATTCGGACATGACTTTTTAGGGTCAGACCCGAAATTTCAATGAACATTTGGGTCGAAGACAATCAACCACTGTGGAATAACCACGTAATGCCCATTCTACAAACAAGTAGTACTACAAGTAGTATGAATCTTATATGGTAAAGACGTTATACCGTACTTCCGACATAGATACTAGCTAAAAGCCCAGACACGTGTTTCGCCGATGTTTCTGCTGCTGTGTGACACAGCAACGAGGGGTTCGGCTCCTCAGTGGGTCCCCCAGCGTTCTCTATGCGGTTTCTGGTATATGGACTCCAGAGAATAATCGGGTAAATAATTTCTGAAATTATTAAGTGCAGGACATGGAGTCAGGTGATTCGGACATGACTTTTTAGGGTCAGACCCGAAATTTCAATGAACATTTGGGTCGAAGACAATCAACCACTGTGGAATAACCACGTAATGCCCATTCTACAAAACAAGTAGTACTACAAGTAGTATGAATCTTATATGGTAAAGACGTTATACCGTACTTCCGACATAGATACTAGCTAAAAGCCCAGACACGTGTTTCGCCGATGTTTCTGCTGCTGTGTGACACAGCAACGAGGGGTTCGGCTCCTCAGTGGGTCCCCCAGCGTTCTCTATGCGGTTTCTGGTATATGGACTCCAGAGAATAATCGGGTAAATAATTTCTGAAATTATTAAGTGCAGGACATGGAGTCAGGTGATTCGGACATGACTTTTTAGGGTCAGACCCGAAATTTCAATGAACATTTGGGTCGAAGACAATCAACCACTGTGGAATAACCACGTAATGCCCATTCTACAAACAAGTAGTACTACAAGTAGTATGAATCTTATATGGTAAAGACGTTATACCGTACTTCCGACATAGATACTAGCTAAAAGCCCAGACACGTGTTTCGCCGATGTTTCTGCTGCTGTGTGACACAGCAACGAGGGGTTCGGCTCCTCAGTGGGTCCCCCAGCGTTCTCTATGCGGTTTCTGGTATATGGACTCCAGAGAATAATCGGGTAAATAATTTCTGAAATTATTAAGTGCAGGACATGGAGTCAGGTGATTCGGACATGACTTTTTAGGGTCAGACCCGAAATTTCAATGAACATTTGGGTCGAAGACAATCAACCACTGTGGAATAACCACGTAATGCCCATTCTACAAACAAGTAGTACTACAAGTAGTATGAATCTTATATGGTAAAGACGTTATACCGTACTTCCGACATAGATACTAGCTAAAAGCCCAGACACGTGTTTCGCCGATGTTTCTGCTGCTGTGTGACACAGCAACGAGGGGTTCGGCTCCTCAGTGGGTCCCCCAGCGTTCTCTATGCGGTTTCTGGTATATGGACTCCAGAGAATAATCGGGTAAATAATTTCTGAAATTATTAAGTGCAGGACATGGAGTCAGGTGATTCGGACATGACTTTTTAGGGTCAGACCCGAAATTTCAATGAACATTTGGGTCGAAGACAATCAACCACTGTGGAATAACCACGTAATGCCCATTCTACAAACAAGTAGTACTACAAGTAGTATGAATCTTATATGGTAAAGACGTTATACCGTACTTCCGACATAGATACTAGCTAAAAGCCCAGACACGTGTTTCGCCGATGTTTCTGCTGCTGTGTGACACAGCAACGAGGGGTTCGGCTCCTCAGTGGGTCCCCCAGCGTTCTCTATGCGGTTTCTGGTATATGGACTCCAGAGAATAATCGGGTAAATAATTTCTGAAATTATTAAGTGCAGGACATGGAGTCAGGTGATTCGGACATGACTTTTTAGGGTCAGACCCGAAATTTCAATGAACATTTGGGTCGAAGACAATCAACCACTGTGGAATAACCACGTAATGCCCATTCTACAAAACAAGTAGTACTACAAGTAGTATGAATCTTATATGGTAAAGACGTTATACCGTACTTCCGACATAGATACTAGCTAAAAGCCCAGACACGTGTTTCGCCGATGTTTCTGCTGCTGTGTGACACAGCAACGAGGGGTTCGGCTCCTCAGTGGGTCCCCCAGCGTTCTCTATGCGGTTTCTGGTATATGGACTCCAGAGAATAATCGGGTAAATAATTTCTGAAATTATTAAGTGCAGGACATGGAGTCAGGTGATTCGGACATGACTTTTTAGGGTCAGACCCGAAATTTCAATGAACATTTGGGTCGAAGACAATCAACCACTGTGGAATAACCACGTAATGCCCATTCTACAAACAAGTAGTACTACAAGTAGTATGAATCTTATATGGTAAAGACGTTATACCGTACTTCCGACATAGATACTAGCTAAAAGCCCAGACACGTGTTTCGCCGATGTTTCTGCTGCTGTGTGACACAGCAACGAGGGGTTCGGCTCCTCAGTGGGTCCCCCAGCGTTCTCTATGCGGTTTCTGGTATATGGACTCCAGAGAATAATCGGGTAAATAATTTCTGAAATTATTAAGTGCAGGACATGGAGTCAGGTGATTCGGACATGACTTTTTAGGGTCAGACCCGAAATTTCAATGAACATTTGGGTCGAAGACAATCAACCACTGTGGAATAACCACGTAATGCCCATTCTACAAACAAGTAGTACTACAAGTAGTATGAATCTTATATGGTAAAAACGTTATACCGTACTTCCGACATAGATACTAGCTAAAAGCCCAGACACGTGTTTCGCCGATGTTTCTGCTGCTGTGTGACACAGCAACGAGGGGTTCGGCTCCTCAGTGGGTCCCCCAGCGTTCTCTATGCGGTTTCTGGTATATGGACTCCAGAGAATAATCGGGTAAATAATTTCTGAAATTATTAAGTGCAGGACATGGAGTCAGGTGATTCGGACATGACTTTTTAGGGTCAGACCCGAAATTTCAATGAACATTTGGGTCGAAGACAATCAACCACTGTGGAATAACCACGTAATGCCCATTCTACAAACAAGTAGTACTACAAGTAGTATGAATCTTATATGGTAAAGACGTTATACCGTACTTCCGACATAGATACTAGCTAAAAAGCCCAGACACGTGTTTCGCCGATGTTTCTGCTGCTGTGTGACACAGCAACGAGGGGTTCGGCTCCTCAGTGGGTCCCCCAGCGTTCTCTATGCGGTTTCTGGTATATGGACTCCAGAGAATAATCGGGTAAATAATTTCTGAAATTATTAAGTGCAGGACATGGAGTCAGGTGATTCGGACATGACTTTTTAGGGTCAGACCCGAAATTTCAATGAACATTTGGGTCGAAGACAATCAACCACTGTGGAATAACCACGTAATGCCCATTCTACAAACAAGTAGTACTACAAGTAGTATGAATCTTATATGGTAAAGACGTTATACCGTACTTCCGACATAGATACTAGCTAAAAGCCCAGACACGTGTTTCGCCGATGTTTCTGCTGCTGTGTGACACAGCAACGAGGGGTTCGGCTCCTCAGTGGGTCCCCCAGCGTTCTCTATGCGGTTTCTGGTATATGGACTCCAGAGAATAATCGGGTAAATAATTTCTGAAATTATTAAGTGCAGGACATGGAGTCAGGTGATTCGGACATGACTTTTTAGGGTCAGACCCGAAATTTCAATGAACATTTGGGTCGAAGACAATCAACCACTGTGGAATAACCACGTAATGCCCATTCTACAAACAAGTAGTACTACAAGTAGTATGAATCTTATATGGTAAAGACGTTATACCGTACTTCCGACATAGATACTAGCTAAAAGCCCAGACACGTGTTTCGCCGATGTTTCTGCTGCTGTGTGACACAGCAACGAGGGGTTCGGCTCCTCAGTGGGTCCCCCAGCGTTCTCTATGCGGTTTCTGGTATATGGACTCCAGAGAATAATCGGGTAAATAATTTCTGAAATTATTAAGTGCAGGACATGGAGTCAGGTGATTCGGACATGACTTTTAGGGTCAGACCCGAAATTTCAATGAACATTTGGGTCGAAGACAATCAACCACTGTGGAATAACCACGTAATGCCCATTCTACAAACAAGTAGTACTACAAGTAGTATGAATCTTATATGGTAAAGACGTTATACCGTACTTCCGACATAGATACTAGCTAAAAGCCCAGACACGTGTTTCGCCGATGTTTCTGCTGCTGTGTGACACAGCAACGAGGGGTTCGGCTCCTCAGTGGGTCCCCCAGCGTTCTCTATGCGGTTTCTGGTATATGGACTCCAGAGAATAATCGGGTAAATAATTTCTGAAATTATTAAGTGCAGGACATGGAGTCAGGTGATTCGGACATGACTTTTTAGGGTCAGACCCGAAATTTCAATGAACATTTGGGTCGAAGACAATCAACCACTGTGGAATAACCACGTAATGCCCATTCTACAAACAAGTAGTACTACAAGTAGTATGAATCTTATATGGTAAAGACGTTATACCGTACTTCCGACATAGATACTAGCTAAAAAGCCCAGACACGTGTTTCGCCGATGTTTCTGCTGCTGTGTGACACAGCAACGAGGGGTTCGGCTCCTCAGTGGGTCCCCCAGCGTTCTCTATGCGGTTTCTGGTATATGGACTCCAGAGAATAATCGGGTAAATAATTTCTGAAATTATTAAGTGCAGGACATGGAGTCAGGTGATTCGGACATGACTTTTTAGGGTCAGACCCGAAATTTCAATGAACATTTGGGTCGAAGACAATCAACCACTGTGGAATAACCACGTAATGCCCATTCTACAAACAAGTAGTACTACAAGTAGTATGAATCTTATATGGTAAAGACGTTATACCGTACTTCCGACATAGATACTAGCTAAAAGTGGAACCGACAAAGAAAAGGGAGACCGGAATGGCCATTTCTGGCTTATTAGCCATCATCAGCCAGTCATACCCAATCCCAAGTGTGGCACACCTGGGATTCGAACTCGCGTTCTTTTGATAATTGAGTCAAACGCTATATTATGTAGCCACGGGCTCGTTGTTTTGTCCGTTGCGATCGCGAATATGATAATAGTGTGTTGATCACCGATCTGCTTAAGGAACGTGTATGTTCAGTTGTGCCCTGGACGAGAGCCCTCGCAGGCGGTCGCATAGCGACATTTAGCATATGTTAATAAAGTGGAACCGACAAAGACAAGTGAGACCCAATGGCCATTTCCGGCTTATAAGCCGTCATCAGACAGTCATACCCAATCCCAAGTGTGGCACCTGGGATTGTAACCCGCGACTACCGGGTAAAAATGTTTTGGCATGCCGACGTTAATTTAAACTTCTTCGACGGCTGATAGGGAAGCTTTGGAGAAGGAATTGTTTTTTTTATTTTTGTAATATAGTCCCTGAAATTCCACCGTTCATTGAAATAACATTTTGTCCTCAGGGTGTTGAAATGAAGACGCAATTTCGAAGGATAAGGATGGAAGTGATACAGAGCACTAAGCTTGAAATACCTTTTAAATTTTGTGAAAATTACATGTTACAGAGAAAGTTAAGTACAAACGTACAATGGACATAGTATTATGCCTTTTGACACGACTACCCTCACACTGTTATTTTCCCTCAGAATGAATATCAGCGGCTGCGAGGAGAGATGCAGGGATCGATCTCACGCATAGTGGCCTTTGAATTGCAAAAGTAAGTTTTAAAGCATTCCTTTCACTGCTTACCGAACTCACATTTAGAGCTAGTTGCTCCCTGGAGACGATGATCTACCAGCTGGAAAGTATGCGGGATCTTGCTCGAGATTATGAGAAAAAATTGGCGAAGAAGGACAGAACAATCAGTGAATTGTCCTTGGAAATATCCGAGGTCAAACTGACTTTTGATCGACAGCGATCTAATGACAACAAGGCGCGCAAGGTATGGCCGGGTAACTGCAGTTTTCCGTCTTTTTAAAGTTTGCATGCTGAGCTGTGAAGGGTATCATACCCATCATATTATAAGGTTTGCAGTTGCGCAATTTATTCGATTAAGATTGTATTTGCTTTCAGTCACTTCAGGATATTCCGTACTATTTAGCAGATTAAGTAGCTTTATGATAATTTACCTTCGCTACAGATGAAGACAGTTTACGAATTCATTTTGGAAAAGTCGATATGCCAGTGCAGGGCTGATTCGCAAACATTAATTGTCATGCATGCGAGAAGGAGAGTGTCCGCCGTGTAAGTTATGATCGAGTGGATTCGGTAACTTAAACCTAAGGTTAATTTTTTGGAGGTCATGTGTTCATACTGCAGTCAACCAACCAATAGGTATACAACTGCATGGTAAGTCCGCCATACGCAGTTCGAAGTCATCCCAAGGGGTGCTGGAGTAATTTTCAATTGGGCGGCGAGCAAGGCTGTTGCTCCGAGTTCGGTATTCCCAGAACGCTGCAAATGAGCGATTAAAATCTGCACACCCTGAAGAGTGGAGGCGAGAATTACTCGCACATCCACTGGGGAGAGACCCTTCCTTTACCGGCAAGATAACAGCGCATACGTGTCACCTACTTAGAAGCCATGGCATTTTATTGCATACTTTGAATAGACTGAGCCAAGGACGCGGGACATAATTGTGGAGCGTTTATCAGACACTGCTGGCGTGGAACTTAAACTGTTTGTGTCTCCCCATAGTAGTAGTAGTAGTATTAGTAGTAGTAGTAGTATTAGTAGTAGTAGTTAGCTTGTTAATAGTAGTAGCAGTAATGGTTGTAGTAGTAGTAATAGTAATATTAACATAATTAGAAGCGGTAGTAACATAATTAATAGTAGAAGTAGTAAAAATAGTAGGAGTAGTAGTATTTGTATTAGCAGTAATAGTAGCAATCATAATAGTAGCCGTAGTAAAATAGTGTTAGTAGTAGTATTAGTAGTAGCGGTAGTAATATTAGTAATAGTTTTAGCAGAAATAGAAGATGTAGTGTTAGTGGTAGTATTTGTAATAATATTAGCAATAGTAATAGTAGTAGCGGTAGTAGTATTAGTAATAGCAATGGTGATTGTAGTAATAGTAGAAGTATTATTAGAAGCAGTGGTATTAATATAAGTAAAATATGTTTTAATGCTAGCATTACTAGTAATATTAGTAGTATTAATATTAGTAGCGGTATTCAGGCTAGTAATATTAATATAAGTATAAGTAATAATAGTAGTTTTAGTAGAAGTAGAAGTAGAAGTAGAAGTAGTAGTAGTAGTAGTATTATCAGTAATAATAGAAGTAATAGTAGAAGTAATAATAGTCTTAGCAGTAGAGATATTAATAATAGTCGGTAATAATTTTAGTAATATTAGTAGTCGTAACAATAGTATTGTTAATAGTAGTAGTGGTAGCAGTAATCCGCACGCTATTATGTTAACCAACTTTTTTACATTTTCATGATGAACCAGAGGCTTTTTAGCCATACTGTAACCAAGAGGGAGTTCAAAGGCGTTTGCCTATCTTTCCCTTGATAAACTTGACTTGACTTGACTAGCGGTAGTAATATTAGTAAAAATAATAGAAGTAGTAATATAAGTAGGGGTACTTTTATGAGAAATAGTAGCATTAATAGTTCTAGTAATGTTAGCATTAGTACTATTAGAATTGGTTGTAATATTGGTATTAGTAGTGGTAACAGTATCAGTAGTAATAGTAATAGTAGCATTAGTGATAGTATAAGAAGTAGTATTAGAAGTAGAAAAATTAGTAAGGGTTGTTATATTAGCAATAGTAGTAGTAATATCAGTACTTACGGTAGTAGTACTGGTGCTAATAGAATTCGTAGTATTGTAAGTAATATTATTTTAAATAGAAATGGTAGTGGTTATGGTAGTAGTTACTGTTGTTTTTGTAATAGTAGTAGCGATAGTAATATTAGTACTAACAGCAATGGTAGTGGTATTAATAGTAGTAATAATGCTTGCTGTTATTATACTAAAAATCGTCGTAGTTATATTAGTAGCGGTAGTAATATTAGTATGCATAATAGAAGTGGTAGAAGTAGTAATAATAGAAGTGGTAAAAATATTAGAAATAGTAGCAGTGCTAATAGAATTAGTACTGTTAGTAGTTAAATTGTAGTATCAATAGTAGTAGTGGCGGTAATATTATTAACAGTAGTAGAAGAAGTAATAGTACTAGAAATGGTAGTTATAGCAATAGAAGTAGATATATCAGAAGTGGTAGTTACATTAGTTATAATAGAAGAAGTAATCGTTCTAGTAATGGTAGCAGTAGTAGTAATAGTAGTAGTAGTATTAATAGTACTATTAGTAGTAGTAATAATTTCTCAAGTTATTGATAATGACTGTGTTTGCAAGTTTCTGAACTAATCTTCATATGCGGACGTTATTTATTAGTAAATCAACAAGTCACCTGTCGCGAACGACATCTACTTTGTATGACAGACTGAGCGCAGGATCGTTGACTTATGCGGGAGTTATTTTATAGTGCGATGGACTTCAACGCAGTTCACCGCACTCTCTTCTACTCGATCCATCTTGCCTCTCTGGCAAGCCAGTTTCAAGATAATCGGAAATGGATTCCAGCGCCGATTAAGCGTGCTGCACATGAACTTATTTCCACAGCACGAGTTCATAATAGTGACTCGAAATTCACAAGATGGATTCACTGCAGCCTGACGCTTCATCCTTTAGAAGGAACGACCTATGCCGTTAATTTGCAATCCTCCAAGCCCTGACTCCTAGCCTGTCAGATATATTATAGTGAGGAATGCACCAAACTGCCTTTGGGATGGATTCCTGCGCTCTTGCCCTGCGCCCCTCCGGAGCCTGTTACTCAGCTGATGACACGATT
The DNA here is from genome assembly GCA_017591395.1 of Schistocephalus solidus. Lineage (NCBI taxonomy): Eukaryota > Metazoa > Platyhelminthes > Cestoda > Diphyllobothriidea > Diphyllobothriidae > Schistocephalus > Schistocephalus solidus. The sequence goes on along the minus strand of WEDG01004786.1, from coordinate 75,177 downwards.
GGTCGAAGTGGCTGACACGAAGTTCCGAAATGAATCTGGTTGTCTGAAGAGGAGTAACATGTCTAAAATGGCCGTTTTGTGTGGGTCAGTCTTTGCCTGTTTGGTTGCTGTACACACGAGTGTGCAAACGGATAGTTGCAGCATTCATATGCAGCTGCAGTCTCGATCCCGATGGGGTCTGATCGGACAAAAGCGTTTTAACTCGCATTGAAAAGGCCATAATTGTCGTTGAACTTCAAATCGTACTGCCTTCTGGTCTCACTTCACGGAGAGCTTGTTTGGTTTCAGAAATTTTGTACGCAAATGGCACTTAACCACGCCAATCGAAGACTCATGCTGCGCGCATGGACCTCCTGGAAGAGGGCCGTTGAGTGCTCCTGGAAGGACCGAGTTTATCGACGCCTGGTGGATCAGGCCAACGAAGTCTGCGTCAATCTGAGGGGAGAACACGCGCGCATTGTGGCTGCGGTGAGTTAGGAAATAAATGTGTTTGTTTGCTCCACCGCCTAGGAGGCCGCGCTCGCATTGAATTACCCGGCCTACACATTAAGGATTTCAGCACATTAAGGACTCCAGTTATGGATTCCACATTTATAAAGTATCTTTTAAAAATAAGATAACCCAGAGGAAGTGTCTGCGTTTAAAAATAAACACGTTTAATCCGCACCTTTCGCCCAAAATCACCATATTGGTGCTCTACGGGTTTTCAGTTATTATTGGTGAAAATCCAACAAAATAATATTTGCTGCTTTTAAATTCCCACAGAAATTATTCCCTAACTTGGAGTAAATCAGTCTGTTTGTAGTTTTATAGTCGTAGACTGAAGTTCGACTTCTCTTGGTCACAATGAAATAACCGCGTAATATTTAAATAACTGCCAGCAGACAACCAGTAGTATATTTCGGAGTTGCAGTTGGAACCAAAATCATAGCTCAGGTACTAGCTAAAAGCCCAGACACGTGTTTCGCCGGTATTCTGCCGCTGTTTAACACAGCTACGAGGGTCCGAATTATCATCTAACAGAAAGCACGCATGGAATGCTGGGGGACCCACTGATGAGCCGGTTAAGCACTTGTGTAGGCTTTTAGCTAGTACCTATGCTGTGAGTATGGTTACACCTGTAAACTATACATATATATATAAACCGGCAAGACAACGAGCTCGTGGCGCAGTGGGTAGAGCGTTGGACTTCTGCCCAACAAGGTCGCGAGTTCGAGGCTCGGGCGCCGCAGCGCCTGCGGCCGGGTATGGCTGGCTGATGACGGCAAATAAGCTAGAAATGGCCATTCCAGTCTCCCTTGTCTTTTTCGGTTATGTTATTCTGCATATATATATATATATATATAGAAAAAGACGAAATTCTTTGGGAAAAAATCGAAACTTTAATGCGTAAATTTTCGAGACTGGTCCCCCAGCTCGTCTTCAGACTACGGGCAGTGTACAGGAGCAATTAATCAATTAACCATGTTAAACAAAGGATTCTGAGATTGGGCAAAATCCGAACCAATATATATATATATAATGCTGGCTGCCTCTCGCCAGTTTAATGAATACTACGCGGTTATCTCGTTGTGGCTGAGAGAAATCGGCCCATATATTGATATCAAACTTCAGTCTATACTTATAAACTTTCACATAAACTGATTTACTACAACTTAGTGATTTATTTGTACACAGGGAACTCTGGGTGTCCACTGATAAGCCAGACCGCAAACAGCTGTGTCAAACAGCGGCAGAATATCGGCAAAACACGTGTCTAGGTTGGTTCCACCTGTAACCCCTAAAAATCACTTTTTTACATAAATGGTGCTATTAAATAATTAAAGAACAAAGGAACATCCAAAGATGGTATTTCTACGTTTAAGTTTGCGGAAATAATTAAGGCTGGCGAGATGCACATGTAGCTTGTTTATGTTAGCTAGTCGCATTCTCTATATGGCGTCTGATAGTCCCGCATGACCTGTTGTTTAACCTAAATCTGAGGACGGGCACTGAGCGTATTTCCCGTGCGATTTCCGCGCAGAAATGTATTTCAGTCGAATTTATTTTATTCGATTGGAAGCTGATTCGTTTTTCGCGCTGACTCGCATGCCGCAAGTTTGTTTGTATGAAGCAGCGTATGCATTTAAGGTGGGGACTTAAACGAATCCGGATAATTGGAAAGGGAAAATTTAATTGCATTCCAGACAAACGAACTGAAATCTTGAGGAAGTCCTTCAACTATAATGCGTGGTAATGCAGCCCCTTGTGAACGAAAACACCATTTTATCTCAAACTTGCAGGAAAGGTGTGTTTGTTACCTTAATTAGTACGCCGAACCCTGTAACATCGCATTTGATCTAGAAATATCTAATGACAATGGCATTACTGCAGTCTGCTTTATTGTCATTTATTTCAACCCCTATTTCTATTCATAAAAGTTGACAACAATTAGAATACGACTGTGTTCAAAAACGTGAATGTTTTGAAAATATTTTTGCATACGAGTTTATTATCAGTTCCGATCCTCAGGTCTGAGTTGTATATCTCCCGGGTACAAGAAGGAGATTTTAAAATGTTCAAAGAAAATAGACAGTTATCACCATGGTTGTTCTCAACCCCAAGAAAACAGGTCTGTAACAGTAGGAAGCTATCTAAATCACCAACATCATGACTATAACATTTCATCCGTAATTCTGGAAGATATGTTCCGAGGATGTGGCTAGGAGAACCGTTATGTGACCTTAGATCCTCACTTCTCTTAAACTTTCTAACAGAAATCTCCAGATACGTTGGGGGTTACCATTCTGAGTGGTTGGCTTCTTATCATAAGGTCAAGTCAAGGTCAGGAAACGAAACCTTCAGAATGACTGAGAAGTGTCCAGACTTTAACACTCCGGACCACTTCGTGTGGGGCGGGCGAGTATCAGTACGTGAACCTCCAACCCTGGCGCTCCTCGGAGCCAGGATTCGGAACAGCATGTTTAGGCATTGAGCAATGCCTAGATGCTCCATGTTGTAGTTTTGTCTGCAGGCTTTCATGAAGTCAGATGACTGCTATATCAATCCCTTGGCACCCAAAACATCCCTCTTCTAATCATAACAAATACTTTGTTTTTATATTCGGCAAGAACGTAACATGAGACCCGTATCAGGGAGAAAAGAATAGGTCAGCCAGTAATGGGGGACCGGTGACAATGGGAGTTTTATGGATGGGACTAAAGGAAGAAAATGAGATCACCAACCTAACCCTTACCGAATACTATTCATTGTTTTCTTAAAGGGTTAACATTCATTGCCGGGTAAGTGGGGTCACACAGAAGTTTGTTCGCCCGACATGTGTGCGGATTGCGAGATCAGGCGGCTTAACCAATATGTGTGCTATCATTCTTGGCTGACCTGACCCACTTGTATTCAGACCCTTGAACGCAGTAAGAAAGGGTCCCCTTTGCACGATCTGCGCGTTTTGCAATTACCGCGGCGTCCCAATAGTCGCCACTTGGAAATTTGCCAGTTGACCCGATACTTTGGTCCTCCTACGGCCACTGAAATATTGTGTGACCCTAATAACCCAACAACGAATGCTAAACCTAACGATAGCCCTGGAGAGAGTTAGATTTCCATTGGCATGTAATGGGGTCGCGTATTACACATGGACCTATCCTTTGTTCCCTGATCTGGATTGCATATTACGTTCTTGACATATATTTCTGAAAAAAACAGAAAGCTATTTAATCCAAAATTTGGTTTCACATGCGGTTTCAATTTCGTTTCGTAGCAACCCGCAAGACAGAGTGTTGCTTGCAGTTTTTTTGCAGGCTGCTGCAAATTCCAGCATCCATTTCTGTATCAGTTAAAGATAGCTTGCCCGCCTGTAACTGCTGCATGTCCTTGCTTTCACGGCCAGCTGGAAGATCGACTGCGACTCAGCGAAGCCAAACTAGTGGAGGCGGATCGACAGCAACATGAGTCACACATGGCCATGAAGTCGGCCCTTATGCGCGGGGTCTGTGCCCTCAACATGGAAACCATGTCTGTCCTTCAGCCGGAGGCTGAGAACATGCCTGCTGGCTACGCAGAGACGGTAGCTGCAACCACCGCCGTCACGACGACAACGACGCCGTCGCTGTTGCGCAGTCTGGATGTCAGTCAGGAGGAGCTTCTGCGTCCGCATCCGCGTCCTGCCAAGGAAAACGGAGACAATGAGTTAGCCCTGGGCCTGCCGAGGACAACGAAATCCTATGCCAGTACCGGTAGGACCTTTTAATCTACCGCTAGTTTTGTTTTTCATCGCATAAAGCATCGACCCCCAGCCTCCAAACTTTGTCATTGCAACCGTCCAAATCGAGGACTCTCACCCAGTGCCCCATGGCTCGGTCACAGCAGCCGAAACTTAGCTCATAAAGGGTTTCGAGGCATCAATGCATTTTCATCTCCCGTACTCACCTTGCTGTGATCGCAAGACGATGTCAAATTGGAACGCAGCGGCTGCACTTGCTACGCAGGAACTAACTTCCACGGCATGTACCAAGCTTTTGTTGGTGTGGCTCGCATCTCACACGAGTGGCAGTGTCATTGCAGCCTAACATAAGTCCTGAGAAGGACCGAGTTACCGTGTCCACCAGCAGCCTTCCAAGACACGCTAGATGCAGGCATGCCAGATTTTTAAAAACAGTGCGCCTGTCATGTTCGATGATATCCACCATTTTATCCAAAGCAGGATTGTACAGGGAAGTTGATTTGCGCTGGATTGCACTGGGAGTAGCCTTGCACTGCATCTACCTCACCCTCTTTTCCACTCCCCCCCCTGGACCCGGTGTCAAGGCAGACTCAAGAAGACCGAAGATGGTTGAGGATGCAGACCCACGCACCATGTTCCACGACAAACAAGGGCACATCAACAATGAAGAGGGACGGCCAGGGTCCCAGCTGCATGGGAATGCCATAAATGCCATTGCAGTCTAACTCTCAGTGTGAGCTACCGTGTTATCTCGTCAGCTGGCAGCCATCCAAGCCATGGCTTTTAGCACACTGTGGGAGCTTCAAGCGTGAGGAAAATACGCTGAGACGTCGACCTCAGTCTCTCCTCTTACGCCCAACATCAAGCTGATCAGTTGTCTGATGCGGGAGTGGGTGCAGTGGCTGACAGGACTAGCGAATCCGTCTGCGCGCGCCACAGCACGGCCTGACCCCTTGAAACTCACACCAGGATTATCAAAACCAGGGGGTAAGAAGGAGCCATCGATCACCTGTCAGCCAGATTTCTTGCAGTGAGGAATACACCAACTTCCCCATGAGGAGGACATACCTGAGACCGGCCTCACTCTGTCATCGCTCACCAGTTGACCATTTGAGCCTCTCAACCAGTTGAAGATGAGACTGGGTACAGAAGCCGACGTGATCTAAAGCGCAGACCATCAGACAATCCCTAACACTCAGAGTAAATTCTGGAAGGACACACGCATCTCCGAATGTGGCTTATTAGGTGAAGATGGCTGCTATAACTGTCTATACTTATTCACATTAACCCAACTGGGAGTTAAACATTATGTTTAGTGATTTGAACAGGAAATACGATTCACCGGTCGGATTCCAGCAACAGCCGACTACTCTCTTTTTAATTTTGGCTACCTGGGTATCACATTTTGCGTTGAAACTAGTCAAGAGCATGGTTTCTCGAACTCAAAAACACCTCAGAGCTTTTTATTCTTGGAGGTACATAAAAAACCTTTTTTTCTGTCCTCGAAACCCTTGAGAAACGGCGTCAGACCGGTTCAGTTGCTTTGAAATAGTCAATTTTTGGACACAGTCGCCTCAGACCTAAAACGTTCTCCCTCTGTGTAGATGACCGCTAAAGCCTATGGGGCCTTACCTTTCGCCTTAAATTTTTCATTAAAATTCCTTTATAAAAAGTAGCCGCTCGCTGCCGGCTTCTCCGTCCTGTACGCAAGATTTTTGCCTTATATGACTTTCCGCCCAGTGAGTTACATCTTTCACCATTTCAGATGCCTGGCCACGCACAGGCCCGCCGGTCTCTGCTGCGATGGATAATTTACACTTCCGACAGTGTCGACCGCAGCAGAGTGTGACAACTACGTCTGCCCTGACCGGAAACACCTACCAGGCCTCCTCGTTTCTGCAATCCACCGTTAGTCGTCGTAGCCTGAACACTCCTGTTTTATTCCTTACTTTTTAATCAAACACCTCTGGGGGAGCAAGATCGCGGAAGTGTAGATCCAAAAACCGGTAATGAAAAGCATTCAGGGAATTTCGCGAAAGGTGTAACCACAGGTTCTCCGTCACTAGCGGAGCAGGAATGGACCAGGTTAATGGAGTGGGATGGGGGAACTGATGTGGTGTACCGCGTGCTCAATCTGAGTCAAATCCGAAGGACAGGCTTTTCAGGTTACATCTGAAATGACAATCAGGTGATAAAGTTTTGCGGAGGTTTACTTATCATTTAAATCTGCCGTTCATAATTGTGTTCCAATGTGCCGCGTATCCGTTAACGCGCGTTGGTTGCTCTACTTGTTTCAGTGCTCCAAAGATAGGAAGTACCAACACTTGAGGTTAACTCGAGATTATTATTAGAGGAATTCTGTAGACAAGATCGTTTGCAGTGTAACCGAGGCCAGCCCTGAGAGTAGAGTGGAAGAACAAAATCACAAATCACGCCATGATAGGTTTCAATTTCACCCGCACTCCAGGGTGATAAAGGCCAAAAAGGACTTTGAAGAGACGTTAATACCCGAGAGAAATATCAAAACAAGGGGGGAGACAGACTTCCCGAAGAAGTCAGGAGGAATCCTGGTGGCGAACTTTTCAGCTTTCATCCTCAGATCATTGAGCGTAAAATGGATGTGGCGGAGTCCATCTCGATTCGTGCTAGGGCATCAGTAACCACGTTTGCTTTCTGTGGATATGTCAAATGTCACCGAAAAACAGTGAGTTGAAATCTAGTTGAAGAATCTCGCGGAGCAACTATCGATCGAGAGGCGTGTGGTCTGTAAACACAGCGATTTAGAGGACCTCGAGAAAATACTGGAACAGCTGGACGATTTGGTAAACATCAAAGTGTTCTATACCCTAGACAATTTTTACTGTTTCCGAAATCTTTCTATTGACAAATTTATCCAATCATAATCCAGTGTCTGATCCAAGAAAACTATCCTAGGCACTTCAAATCCACAGTGAAATTATAACGATATAGGGGTTGATGTCGATAAGCTATCGGCCCGCGGAGGTTGAGGCCCGGATCCACGTCAGAATGGCACTGAGTACGAGATGACAGAAGGCAGAGAAAAGTGGAAGTCATATTATTCTGGAAACAGGGCAGGTTGTCGTGAGTTCGCAATTTGCTTGGGGGCCAAAATACGTCGTCCGTTCTGAAGCGTGTAAGATATGGACTGGTCCATACAAGCGAAAATGCGAGTTCCAGAAATTAATTGAGAAGAAATAGATGCGATCGCTGAGACAATAGTTTTATTCGCCTGATTTTTTGGATTTGACCTTGAACCTATCATCAGGGATAGTATCAGATACGGGTAATTCGTACATAACGAATTGCAGTATTTATAGGATGCCGTCGTTATGCTAATGCACGATTACGGCAATCCATGGCTCCCCTTCAGCCATGACGACTGCGCTCTGGTGCGTTAATTGTTTGATGGCCGGCATGTGGGTCGTTATCCGCTGAAATTTCGTTACCCGTGTTGGAGGGTGGCGTGATGATTGCTCGACCAGCTGGCTCACCGGCACTGGTGTTGGAAAATGTGTTCACTTGAGCAATCCCCGAGTGGCCGATTGCTCTGTCCAAACTGAGTCTTAACAGAGAATATTGGTTCGGTAGGTCATTGCACTTGTTGATAGACTGCAGCCTGCATACAACGATTCAATCAACTAGTGACTCACGTGATTAGCACCTCCTGCGAAAATTTCAACTTCATTGAACTGGAATTAGTGGCTGGTTCTCACCGAAGAACCCACGACTTGCGAATTGGCGTAAGTTCGCTGCACTGCTGCCGCGTGTTTGGAAATTTGCGTCCGAAGCAGTCTTCCGGTTTCTCCAATGTAGTTGCTTTGCCCATAACTGCAGCAAATCCGATAAACCACTCCAGATATTTCTTGCCGCAACAGTGGGTCCTTTTGATCTCATTACTTCACGCCGAATGGTGGCCTTTGGTGTGTGTACAACTCCATGTGAAACTCCAAGTGCCGCGAGAAGGTGGCTGATGGCCTCCAATACGTTTTTAACGTATGGAATCGCACACCAATATTTAGGTGTGTTGTGATTTTGTCGTTCATCCCGTTTGCGCATGCAATGGGTAGCCATTTTTTCTAAACAACCGTCGGAGATATTTTAATTTGGCAACCTTGTCTTCCGATTCACTGCAGTGCGTCTCAACACGCAACTGTATTTGTGGCTGATTGGGTGGTTGCTACTAGAGTTCAGTACTTGCATAGTATTTGTCGCTTACCTGAATACTTTGGTCTTTAGGCCATCACAATCTTTGTGACAGACGAGGACGTCGAGGAAGGCTAGTTGGTTTTTTTTTCCTCTTTCATCCTTAATTTATGTTCGAGAAGATGCTGTTGAGACGATCTTTGAACGTAAGCACCTGATCCCGTTCGATGATGACGAAGGTATCATCCACATACCGAACCCAGAACTTCGGTCTGTGGTGTTTAAAGACCAGCGACTCCAACCATTGTAGGACCACCTCAACTATCAGTCCGGAGATCCGCGCACCCATTGGTGGTCTCTTCTTCTGCTCGTAGATTGTTCCATCAAACGTGAATAACGTCCTGAGACAGAACTTCAGAGGGGGCAGGACCTTGGTTTAAAGGCCACAACAATCTTTGTGGCAGACGAGGAAGTAAAGGAAGGCCAGCTCATTGTTTTCTTCCTCCTCCGTCGTTAATTGTATATCCGGTAAGGCACTTGCGATATGTTCTTTGAACGTAAGCACCTGATGCTGTTCGATGATGACGAAGGTGTCATCCACATACTGAGCACAAAACTTCGGTCTGCGGTATTTCGAAGACCGGTGACTTCAACCGTTGCAGGACCACATGGCTATACGTCCGGAGATCGGCAAACCCATTGGTGTTCCTTTACCTGCTTGTAGATTGTTCCGTTTAGCGTGAAGTACGTCCTGAGACAGAACTTCATCGGCTGAAGGACTGGGGCGTGTCCGAGGCGATTCTCGGTTTCATCATATTTGCTTCGTATTAGTAGTTCAGCGGTCTCGACTGCCGGGTCCTGTGAAATAGAAGTAATAAGGAACGTGACATTAAAAGATACAATGACGTCGCTTGGCAGGAGGCTTACCCCTTTAAGTTTCTGCAAGAACTGCTTTGAGGAGCTGACTGTGGTGTCCGATTCAGCGGTCAGAAATTTGAGGCAACGAAACAGCCACTTTGCCAGTCCATACGTTCGAGTGCCTTTGAGCGATAGGATGGGTTGGAGAGGAACACTCTCCGTGTTAACCTTCCGAAGACCATCAAACCGGACCAAGGCTGTGTCTTGGGCTCTCACCATTCGTCGGTCGGTCGGCGTTATTGCACCCGAGTTCTCCAATACCAACAGCGTCGCATTAATTTCACGTGTCTGCGTTATTATGGGGTTTGTTTCGCATGGGACATAAAACTGGCGATTCTCCAGTTTGTCTTTGGCTTTCTGAAGGTAGTGTGTTCTGTCCGAAATGACGATGGAACGCCCCTTGTCCACGGGCACGATGACGATATCTATGTCGGCCTTGAGTTCCCTTAATGCATCACGTTCGACCTTGGGGAATATTTCGCGCGGTTTATGAGCCATTAGGAGGGACGACACCTGGTGTCGGATAAGGTTCTTCGTCTCCTCCGTCGCTTCCGTCTGATTGATAACTGATTCAACTACCGCAATCACGTTAACAGGTTTAGCATCAGCTGTGTTAAAAGAGACATCGTGCTGTAACACCTGTACTTGCTCTTTTGTCAGTTCCTTTGACGACAGGTTGTGTACCAGTATGTCGTTTCGGGATGACGTTGGATTAGGAAGCTTGTGGAACTTGTTCTCCAGTATTGCGTCGCGTGTCGCTTTCAGTTCGCGGACTAGTTCAGTCACCCTCTGCTGAAGCAGTTTCGTACCGTCCTCGCCCATGAACTCAAAGTATCTTGCCTTCTCTTGGTCAATCCTCTGACGGTTTTTGCACAGCCTCGCGTTTCAGTCTTGAAAGAGCACACGGATCATTCGTCTTCCGTGTTGAAATACTGCTTACCTTGCTAGCTCCGTGTTATCCGGGGGTTTGTATGAAACACATTTCGGCAAAACGGTATTGTCGAGACACCTGTACAGAAACCTTATCTGCCTCTCAAAGGGCAAAGGTTTCCCATCGTCGGGCCGATCGGAGCGCATCGCACCCAAATAAATTGTCAATACAAGCGAAAATGCGAGTCCCAGGACGTAATTGAGAAGAAGTAGATACTGAAACTCCTTGAGTACGAATTACCCGTATCTGATACTGTTTCTGATGATGGTTTAGAGTTGGAATCCGAAACGTCAGGCGAATAAAGCTCTTGTACCTGCGATCGCAACTTCTTCTTCTCAAACGGAGGGGTGTTTACGCGGATTTTAAAGGAATTCGCCAGCATGAGCAAGCGGTTAACTAAATTTTGATCAATTGATGGATCGGACGCATGGTCTCGATTGTCGAGAGGTCAAGAGCGAAAACCTCCTAACTGTCGTTATCCGGGATCTTATTCGTTTTCAACACGTCCATGCCTTATAAATGCAGAATTAAGATCAAAAGGCATTTCGTATATTTCGAAGCCCCCTATGCCTCCAACGGCTGGGCGTACATGATAAACTAGTGTCCCCTCAAGCAGTTCGTTTTATACAAAAACCTTTAGTTAGTTTATTTATTCAAACGGCACTCGTGACATTATAACTAACACTGAAGCTTTCGCTTTTGCAGGCTAGATCATTTGACTATTCACGGTTACCCGCAAAACCCGGCGAGACCTCTCTTGAGCCGCTATACTCACGATCCCAAAGACAACTTTACCGAGATTTTGACGGCGGTTATGCCAGTCAGGCAATGACACTTTCCAGCGGAGAACGTGGCGACCGTATGAGTCCCACTCGAGGTGGTCACGGCGATACTCCGGCGCCGAACGTCGTTCATGCTCTGGCAGGCAAAGTACTGCGTGCCTGCCCTACGGGTGTTGGAGATGGCATTGCTCTTGTGACTGCCTCTGTCCCAAAGATTGTTGTGCGGTCCCCGGCTTCTGCAACATCCGGCTCCGCAAACACCGTACTGCGGGCCCATACCGTCCAGCTAGGGGCCCCTGCCGGACCAAGTACTCACAGCTCTTCCGTTCTTGCCGGAGTGCATGTTCAACGCCACCGACTTACTAGTGGGGTATGTTCGTGCGATGCGTGGCCAGAAGACTTTAAACCACTTTTGCTGGTGGCTGGCTGTACTTTCAACTGCGGTGACGGCATATTTTGTTTGTCCATCGCGTCTTGACGACCTCTGCTGCGATCCAAAAATCGTTTAACACATTAAAAGAGCATTTCGGACCATATTTCGTAATTCACAGTTGGTTGTAACGAAATGCTGGAAGAGGGATGTAATATCTGATAGAGCTGGTATCTACCTGTGTTATTTCTATCCAAAAGCCCATGTTCTCCTATAAAGATTTAAAACAAGTATTTACAGCCGAAGCACACGTGAACTCCCCAACATAAATGAAGGTACTGTGCCTACACAGGGTAGCTTTACTGCCTTTGTTTCGAATGATCGTGGTTGGATGACTACCTACGATCTGGGCTGCATTTAGATCTCTGTCAAGGGAGCAGCGCACGCAACCTCGGAAATTGCCATCTAAAAGTAAAGGGTACGATAGTGGAACAGGAACCCCTAGCCTTGCGCGAAGTGCTAGGAAGGATAAATATCCCCGATCATAGCCCAAAAGCATAACATGAAACCTGATCCAAAACGAAACACAGGCATGATCTTAAACTTTACTCGAATCCTAACCACAAATTCAAACTGAATCGTAGCCTTACCTCTTATGCCAACCTCCTCAAGACTGGCACAAAGTCCCCGTAAAAGCGGTGGTTTCTATTCCCGTTAATTATCTGACAAAAAGACTTTTGAAGTCAGGACAGGAAAGCCCCCTCCCTCCATCGCTAGACACGCACAGGTGCCAGGTGCCAGTCTGATGGCCTGAAAACAGCCTTCCGAGTTCTAGCCCCTCTATGGACAATTCGGAGACAACGATGCCTTGGAGCAGCCTAACCTTGGAGGTAGAAATCCGATTTCTAAACACCATTAGGTCGTTGAGTGAACCAAAACTTGTCCTTGTAATCCTTAGTCTTTTGACGCACACAGTCCTTTTTTGAAATAACTGTCCCCTTTTTCAGAATTCTCTCGAATGTTTAAGATACACTCGTTGCTGAACGCTCGCCGATCACTAACGGGACTCATTCGTCCTTTTCTGCCTTGGAGCTCACCCTCAAGTTCCACCAGCACCCGCACAGCGGCTAGTAGTAGAATATCCAGAGAACTTTTGCCAACAAAGGCAAGGGAGACAGGGATGGCCATTTTTGGCTTATTGACCATCATCGGTCAGTCATATCCAACCCCAAATGTTGCACCACCCCAGACTCGAACCTATGACCTCTTGAGAAAAAGTTGAACACTCAAACCCAACGATTAGACTGTGTGTGGTGCACCATCATCTCACAGTTTTCAAATTTATTTTATAAAAAAAGTTAACCTACTGCGGATAAGGATCGCTTATGTGTCCCCCACTCCGGTTGGGCACCGTAATGGGTACCCCGCATAATACGGGCCACTTTGAGTTAAATTCCATGAAAATAATGGCTATGGTTAAGTTACAGTTAACTTTAAGCTTAGGGTAATGCTTAGGGTTTCGATTTGGGTTAGGGTTGGGGCAAATGAATAGGTACCCTTCCTGTAATTTAACGTTTGGACGCTTATATAACAGGAATCGCTTTCAAATTACCACGACCTGCAGTTGTAGGTGGGGCTTCATAAGCGAATGTTACCTTGCGGTGTATTAAGTACACGATATCCGTTTTATAACTCATTAGGAAGTAGATAACACGTTGTCGCGATGATCATTTCTGCTTTAAGGAACAAATTAAGCCTACCAATCATTAATGTACCTTTGCTATGAAATGACAGGAATTAATGCACAAGCATTCACGAAATTTACGGGTTTTGGTAATTTCTGCTGCATGTTCTTATTGTGAATTTATCTCCGGCTGACCAGGTTAACGAGAAAAAACTTCCATTTTGAGACCGTTTCTCTTAAAACATACAGCAGAGAAACTAACTCATGCAATGTCTTGATTGAAAGTTTAGAAGTTTAGCCTTCACTTGGCGTTGTTATTTTGGCTCTTTGATTGGTAGTTAGACTCTGAAACCCTTCTACTACAAAGCACTGCATTTTAAATCTTACATTTTGAAAGAAAATTGGTAGAATTTGGTGAAATTGGAGCTCGCGGGATATCCAAGTAATTTTCTATGCTGTTAAACATCTTAAGAATTAAACCATTTGTTTTTGTGCATTTTGCTATAAAAGATCAATAATTCCTTTTAAAACCGGAATATTTGAGCTTAAGTAAATGACAATTATGTGAAGGCAGTAGTTAGAAATCGCTTTGTGTGTCAGAAAAACGAAAGGACTTTAGCTGCAGAAAGGATGTTTTGCAAATATATAACGCCTTTTGCCACAGAACCCCCTAATAAAGTTGTTTTGCCGGATTTCGTTTCCCCACACCGAGAATTGGGAAGGCAAACAAAATACGTATATTTTGAAAGCAGAGATTGATGCCCACAACAATCTATGTTAAATTTGGAACATGTGACAATATACGCTTTTCGTTTAATAGCTTCCGCATAGGCGGAATTCGAAACGCAACGGGCAGAAGATTATTGCTTTTTTTGCGAATTCTTAGTATATGTTCGCTCACTTTGTTAAGCATATTCAATATTATAAGGGGGCCTAAAAGTAAACAAATATAAATATATATATAAAGAAAAGAAAGAAAAGAAAAAGAAAAGAAAAAGAAAAGAAAAGAAAAGAATATTATAAAGGGGCCTAAAAGTAAACAAATATAAATAAAACGCTCCAGTATGAGGAAGAAAGTGAGTTATTTCATGTACCAGAGAAAATATGTCACTCAAAAAATCGGGCAAACATTCCCATTTTTATTTTGATTTAACCTTGGCAGAAGGCCATGTCCACAGATAGTTTTTCAGCCAAATATCTAGTTAAAGCCCTTTTGAAAGATGTCATTTATTTTAAAAGTTTCTAATTGGATCTTATACAAATTAAATGCCAACTGTTGTTGTGGATGTGCATTTTTCTCTACAATCAGTTTTCATGTGTGGGTGAACCTAAAAATATCACACAAACGGCTTTCCACTCTGGAAATAATATCCATAAACTCACAACATATGTGTATACTTCTAGGGAATATCTTATTTCAAAGTTTTTCACAAACACGAAACCCAGAATCTCGATTTACGACCAACTGCTTGCAATCGCTTAAAATCATGAATTATTCGCCGGTAATTCATGGAAGATCTGAAATAAATTGCGATTCTATACCAGAAAAACCTATAAAGAAATCCGGCAAAAGCAATGTTCTTTTAATATACACCAAATGCTATGCTTAAGAGTTCATCTGAAAATTCTATTTAGGCAAATTGACAACGATTTTCCGTATGTTCGGAAATTTTCCTTTTTTTCAAAATCTTTGGTTTGTCCGAATAAAATACTTTTACGTTACTTGTTTTCTTTTATTTCTTTATTCGCTTTAATTTGTTCGTTAAAATTTCAAAGCTTTGGTAAATTCGCTGGTGCCAATTTAGAGAGTGCTTATTAATCTTTCACAAATTACGGCACTGTGATGGGTCACGCACTGTAAATCACCTTCTGCGCGAGACGCTGTGACCTTGCGGCTGGCTTTAACACCTCTTCGTTTGCTTTAAACTTTTGAAGGTCGGTTCTGCTATTGTACCCGGAGTTGTTTCCCATGAGACCGGAAAATATCATCAAAGAACAGCTGACTACTCCCCATCTGTCTACACGCAAGGCAAGGTCTTGAGTTCCACTCTCCGTCGGAAGGTTTAATTATGGCTTTGATTGTCTTTATATCATCCTACTGACCAACCCAAACATCACGCTGTCCCTTGCAGTTTCCCGTTTTTATCCGCTTTATTTATTACTACTTATAAATGTGGGAATGAGCACTTCCAACCAAATTGCTCTTAATATTTTATTCCCAAGCATGGTATTGTTTCAAGGTCCAAGTGCATTTTGCAGAAAAATTCAAACTCAACCACTTGATAAACGGTTTAACCAAAAACGTTATCTCCTGTTAATAAACTAACAACTTCGCACCAGAAAACGACTGCCTTCTATTCCTGCTTTGCAGTTTCTAACAGCTTGGAGAATGCGTTTCTTCAGACACCCGCAAAACGCTCATAAGAATCTTTTGCACACCTCAATTATGCTTAAGAGAAAAAAGGGACGCAAAGTGTTATTTATCTTTCGCGAGCTATATTTGCACCGCTAAATTACAAATTACCTCATCATGTATCTTAACTCAGAAACACCTTGCAGGGTTTTAGTACAGATACGTAAAGCTATGCGTACAAGTTATAAGGAGCATGGTGCGGACCCGCGTATTCTGATTGGGCCAGTATTCGTGTTTCTAATTGAACGGAGAAATTTCGTTAGACACTTTTTAATAAATTCAAGAAATGATCCGGTAGGTTGGAGACAAGGCATGGGTGGCCAAGTTGCTAGGCGATGAAATGATAGAACATCTACATTTGTTGTTTAAAGTCTGTGCTTGTCATTCTAAACTTTTTTTAGATTTTTTATACTCGAAGATAACCAGTAATCAAGGTTGAAGTACAGATGCCCATGATATTTGCTCAGCCTGCGTTGTAGATCACGAAAGCCTTAGGACCCAGACCTCCCAACAGGATATCTTTAAATGTTAACTTTGTAATGCTCAGTGCGAGAAATTTCCAATTTTAGACATTTAGCAACGTTACCAAAGTGCTGGGAACTCTAAACTCTGATTTTACGTTCGCTGTAAGTTTCCGAAAAAAAAGTAATATTGCGGTGTCTGAACATATGACATCACAGTTTTTCACTGTACGCCGAGGAAGTATCCAGCCACGTTAGTGGGCTAAAAAGCCTGCTGGTAATAAACAATGCACTTGGAACAACTTCACGAAAAATGAATTCAAATTAATTAAATTACTCTTTTCTTCTTAAAGCAAGATACTCAATAAATCTGATTATCATCAAACCGACTAGAACACGCAAGATGTTCTATCAAAAAGAGTTTCCTACTGCAAACCCCGAAAGGCACTCTCAGCGCAGACTGTGGCTTATTAATGATGGTTGCTGAATGTGGTCGAACTAGACTAGGGAGAATTTGTAAGAAAAAGCCAAATTACGTATCCTGTTCCTATGATTAAAGATCATTGCTAAGGTGACACTGGTGAAGTACTATAACTTGTTAGATGGCGAATGGTGGCGAAAGTGAAATATAAAATATTTGCACCAGGGATGGTATTGTAACAACTATCTCTACACTGCAGCGTTTGATGTCGAAAGCGCTGAATTGCAAACTAACCGTGGGACTTTTCTCGTGTGTACGTCTTGAAATTCAATTTTGTCTCAGAAGATAGTTTCGGGACTTCTGCAAACTTGTATATATTAGTGCTCAGCTGACATCCACCAAAATGCCATGATCTTAATCTGCGTGTCTTTTAAAAAACTGTTGCTTCCCGTTAGATACTGGTTAATATTTTGAAGACCGAGAGCGTTCGCCTGTCCCTAAACCGAAATTAACTGAATAGAACACCAGCATTGGGCTGTGCTTTTTAAACTCTCAGTCCGACAGCACCATTGCGCGATTATTTCAGCGAAGACTTTTTGCATTCTAGTCAACGTACAGTAGCTTCCTTAACTTACAAGATCTGATGAATTTCACAGGAAAATCCCTGTTATGCAAACTCAGTCCACGCTGTGTTTGCCAATGTTTTTACCATAGTAAATAAGGCACAGTTTGGTTTATAACTTAACATTATTTTTTGTAGAAATACCAAAATCGTTTAAAAAAGTGGAAAATGTTGGACAGCAATTTCCATTTGATGTTCACATGGAAGCTCGCATTGCACGTCTAGGGGGGTCCAACGACTGTTTAATGAGAAGCGGACTTTCCGGTTTTAAACTGCCAGAAGGAGAAGATATAATCGCTGGAACGAGGAGTTTTTTGGTCTGACGTTTTGGAATCTCTTTCGAACCCATTTCAAAGACATTGACCGATGGGTTTCATTAAAGGCACCTGGTGCAATCACAGGCGTACTACAGTTAGCAGCTTTCGGAGCTGTAAGTGATGCGGCGATGACTTGGCCGTCCGCGCATGGATGTGGGCTTGAAAATGAACTAGCAACTTGGCTCACTGTCATCGGAGGTGTTGTTAACCCACGTCTCCCTCACGTGACTCATTCACCTGATCAGACTATGCCTCAGCACAGAATATGGGAACGGGTGTTCATTGCACTCGCAGCACTCGTCTCACGTGGTTATAACTTCTTGCAAGGATTTCTGTCTCATTAAACTTGAAAATAGGACCAGGCTCCGTCTAGTGAGTTGCCACTTGAGACCTAGCGTCTTTTTTCCCCACTACAGCTGCACGCTCTGCCATTCGCATCCACAGTAATCTCCCGGTTTCTCCGAGGAGCACTCTTGCCTCTCTCTCTCTCTTACCGAGTTTAGGTGGGAGTAAAAGTACTGAGGGTGGGATAGATCGCAGTGGCTGACAGTTCGTTTAATACTGGCCCACACACACACTCGGTCCGCGCACAATGGACCACCTTTGCACGGACACAAGAAGTGATCAGCTTGGATCCTATGTGAATGAGAGCGCCATTGCAATCTGGCTCTTCGCCCTGAGAGGCGTACAGAGTTAACCTGTCAATGGGAAGACTTCCAAGCCATTGCTTGAAACACACCATGGTAGATTGGAGGGCATTATGGTGACGAGCAGTCCTCAGTAAAATGTATGAGACCGTCGGCCATCTGATAAGGGAGATTGGATGTCGGTAGATCGCGCGGTGTGCGGTTTCGCCTAGGAGTTCAACCACTTCCACCTCATGTGTTGTATTTTGTTATGTGAGCGCAACGCCATCAACGCGCACCGTGCCCTAAAATTCTAGCCAGCCTTTGGTTCCAGCTCATCGCCTACCTAACTCACTGTAAGATCAACTAGTTTAGTCAGAGGAACACACACTAAACCACCACACACCCAATGAACAGCATAAGTTATTTTTATAATCTCCCGTGGTTTTTAATTGGGTGTCCGCAGATAGACTTTCAACTATGCAATATGTTTCTACAATATTAATAAACGAGAAAGTTTACAATTTTGGGGAAATCAGAATTGCTCGACGTTTTGATTATTTTTATTAAATCATGAATAGCCTCTGTGCACAAACTCAGGATCCTCTTGTAGAAAAATCTAATTAACGTCAGAAAGATTAAACAAAGCAACTGTTGCCAACTGAAAACTAGATTTTAACTTTGCATAGGTCAGATGAGGTAAGGTTTGAATGATCACATTATTTTCAGTAAAATATGAGTCATTCGCTTTTTGAAAATTCGGATTTTTCCTCAGGGCATTATTATGCCCTCAAATACAGTAATACCCTAAACCTACAACATTTTGTTTTAACGCATTCGTCTTTTCCGCGCCTATGCAATTTTACAGACATTTTTTAAATTCACAATTGCACATCGAGTCACTGACGAACTGTCCTTCGACGTATTATACGATTTATTTGGGGATATTTACTCCGAAAACGATCTGCAAATGGTTTTCAAGCCCTATTCATCTTATACTCTTTTAAGTTCTTAGTTGTTTTTACTGAAAGTATGTTTTTACCAATCGATTTTACTCATTTAATACGAATATTCTAGCGTCTATTACTTTCCGTTTTTCAAATATTTTTACATATTCTAACCAACTTGATAGTAGTTTTCATTTTAATTTTGATGTTAAACTGAAGGTCCTTTAGTGTTAATTTGGTGTTCCCTTTGATACATTTGGTCCAGTTTCCGCAAGATTGCGCATAATTCATGATTTCAATCATCTGCTGCCAGTTGCCCTGAGCTGATGCAATAGTCAAACACGTGTTATGCATCCAGCGGCGCAAAGGCCCTTCTTACGCATTATTCAACTCGCCCGTGTTATATATGCTAATATCATATGTGTGATCTAACCTTCCCCTTTTCATCGGCCGAGAACACACAGACAAGTGTCGGCATAGCAGCCATCTTGCCCAATTGCCGTCGCCATGGTCACGGTGTGGGTAAGTGAAGAGGACAATCCAGAATTGGGTAGAGGGCGATGTCCGCACTGCCATCAAAATGTCGAGAAACGTCCCTGCCTGATGAGTCATCTAACAGAGGAAGGTTCCAACTAGAGACAGTGCCTAGCCGCGTGCACTCCCGCCCTCCCTGCGTCCTTATACCTGAGAGAACAACTGTCCCATTCAGTAAGACCGCCTTCTGCAGCTAAATCGTGCGCTTGCCATACACAGGACCTGGTCCTGTTTTATGTACCAAATTGTTGTTAGGGCGGCTGGAAAGTATCCGTCTCCCTTGCTATATTAATCTGCGTACACGAATACTAGCCGCCCAAGGCTGAACGGGACAAGTGAGTTCAGTTAGCGATCGGTGAGCGTTCGTCAGTGAATGTTGCTTTTCCCGATCTCAACCGGCAAGTCAACGAGCCCGTGGCTCAATGGTTAGTGTTGGACTTCTGATCAACGGGTTGCGGGTTCGAGCACCGGTTAGTGCACCGCCGAATTGATTGGCTGATGATGACTTATGAGCCAGAAATGGCCATTCCAGTCTCTCTTGTCTTTGTCAGCATTGTTCATCTGCCTATACTTCCATAGAAGCCACGTTGATGGAGAGCCTCTGAGTCTGCTCCTCAGTCCGGAGAGGAACGAGTTTCCGATTCAGTTGGTATTCGTACAACCAACGAATTAGTCGGTCTTGATAGATTCGACACATCAGATCTATGATAGTTAGTGTTGCGTTTAGTTGCCGTTTAAGTAGATTCCGTAGGGTAGACTTTACATTAACTTTCCTCTCCCTTCACCCGTCCCGGTCTGTCAACCAATTATCGACATGATTGGTTACAGTGGTAGGCACGGTGTGAAAGCCAATGTTTAAGGCATGCCACAACACACGTGCGGCAGTAGTTGTAGGTTAGCGCAAACACTGTTTAACCCGATTACCCTGTGGCTTGAGGCAACCTGACTCCCATTTTGGTCCACCGCATCTCTAGCGCAGATGGACACAAAGAGACCTGACGTAACCTTTTAGCATATATATAAAAGCAGATAACACAGTAGTCTTACGCCAGCACTTACTAAAAAAGTAACGACTTCACGATTGTCGCCCTGGATGCATAACCACTGCCATCGGCGCTACAATTTATAGTATTTAAGAAGATGTGCTAGCATATGTAGAAATGGGGGTTGGGAGAGGATAATGATGAGATTCAGGAAGCGCATGTATATTTGACGGTCTAGGACGGTCTCATGTAGACTTTGATGAGCCCTGTGCTTCCAAGTGCTCACGCATAGGCACTCTTTCGTACTTAGACCTCGCTTTTTGAGAGAAGTGCACTGGCCAATTGGAATTCAGGTGGACAATCCACATTCCGGGCGGGGTCATTAACAGTGATCTTTACGTTGCAAGTTCTGCCCTGGTAAGCCATTCAGACGTTATCGACGGTAGGTTTATCCCTGTACTTGCACCCTCACATGAAGTGAGGGTTGTACAGCTTTTTACTTTTGAATGAAAAAACCTGCTGTCTTGCTGAATTTTTGAGTAAATTAATGCAAGGAACCTTCTCAGACTCGGATGGCTGGTACTTGCGCAGTTAGTATAGTTAATAGCTTAGTCTTTGTGAATCTGTTATCTTTGGAGTAAGTTTTCAGATACTTCGTTCCTCTGTAGATGACAAGGTAGCCTGATAAATATGCACATTTAAATTCTTTGGAAAATCATACTGCATTATACAATTGTGAGCTGTGTGGCTTCGTAAATCAGATTCCAACAAATTTTCCCTCTTAGGCGTAAAAACCCATCAGCAAAAATTAAAAAGGTGATGAGGAGGATGAACATTATGAAACAGGTAAAAATAATAATATGATGATGATGATGATGATGGTGGTGGTGGTGATGATGATGAGGATGATGATGATGGTGATGATGATGATGATGATGATGGTGGTGATGATGATGATGATGATGATGATGATGATGATGATGATGATGATGATGATGATGATGATGATGATGATGATGATGATGATGATGATGATGATGATGATGATGATGATGATGATGATGATGATGATGATGATGATGATGATGATGATGATGATGATGATGATGATGATGATGATGATGATGATGATGATGATGATGATGATGATGATGATGATGATGATGATGCGAATAATCATGTTAGCATTATATTCATAGCCTATTCTTGTGTGTTTTTCTGAAGTCTTAATAAATAAAGGTTTGTGAAAACGAGTCTGACGGGAATGTTATTATTGATGCCATTTGCAACAGGTTCGACATTCAGTTAGTCAGTTTCAATGTACGCCCTAATAGAAAAAGACTTCGCAAGCTTCCAAAAGTCCGTATATATTTGATTCTGAAATTACACAGGTAAGCAAGCTCCCCCGAGCAAGGCTCAGTCAACTTAAACATCATAAAATACAATTAAACCCCCTCCTTACCTGCTATTCGGCAGCGCGATTTAAGTTTTACCAAAAAGTGCACCCAGTTCAATCAGGAATATTGATAATGAGGCTCCGAATATTACAGCACACAAGAATATCAGGCATATCAAGCCTTTCTCTGACGAGTTGAGAAAAACCCCTTGAGCTTTTGTGTGGCCCGCGCGCTAAAATGCAAGATATAAAACCCATTTTGATCAGATTAATAAATTTGCTATCATGCTGGAAATAACCTTTCTGAAGAAAAGTTTAACTAAGAAGGACATCTTGCATCTATGGAGGGGAAGATATGCAATCAGAGATCGGTCTCGTAAAATACTAACCAAATTCTGAAATACGTCTTCCATTGGGAAGGATAACTAAAGTGAGGTTGTAAGAATACTGGGCAAGATATTTTAAAATACGCCAGGATGCCAGGATGCCAGGATGCCAGGTTACGCCCAACTGCAACAGCCACTTTCCGCAAAAAATGCCTATGCAAGTACAATAGATGTTTTGCTTTTGTTTTTCGATGTCCTCATAAATTCGAATATAGTTTATAGAAAACATCATCAAACATGTTCTTTCTTATATTATTTAAGTAGCAAAAAAAATGTTTTTTAAAGGAAAGTTCGCTTTTGGTTTTAAACAATTTTATATCATGCGATTTGTAAGACTGTATGAGGCGTATTCTAATAATATCATAATTCTCCCTATGAAGTATATAATGTAACCCGCATGAGCAAACCAATCGTAAGAGTTTATATGATATGCTAAGAATGTATGATTTTCCAATGTAAACCTCACATGCAAATTAAACGACAAATTACACCTAACATTGTTTGAGAATTATTAAAAACAGTTTTAAACGGAGAAAAAAAATTCCTTTGAACACAAAACTCGAAAAGGTTCTGAAAGTATACCAAGGTTGTACAAAAGAATGTACCCGGTACTCTGGATTATCTAAAATACGTTTAAATTTATAGGGTAGTCTTAAATCACGAGCCGCCAATTCATACAAAAGGGCGATATTTTTGAAACCACCGGATTTTTGCGTGTCTGAAATTTATTTGGATTAATGCAAAACTTTAATCAATTTTGCAACCTCATGCCCTACTTGGAGACCCATTAATGATATCGGTTACGGCAGTAGCCTTAGTAGATACATCGTTTGTGCATTATATCCTACCTCGTTTCTTTAACAAGGATATAATAGAACTGCATCTTCAAAGAGTTCCGAGGCTAACAAACATTTGTTAAGCAATGGTTAACAACTGATAACATGCACCAAAATGATTTAACAAAGAAATTCACAAATCAATTCCGTCAATGAAATGGTAACCCGGAATTGATTTTTACCCCAAATAAACGCAGATGTCGTGGAGGCAGACAGACGAGTAGTTAATTTATCTTTAAATTTCCACTGAACATGGCTAACGGATCATAATGTTTCTTTTCTTCCGTCTCTTCTACCAAATCGTTTTATATTTTGTAATACGCAATGACATCGATTTACCATAATTCCAGAATAACAACTGTCAACCTAAAAAATATATCTCACCAATTTTGATGTGCAGATGACGCCGGTACGAGAGCATCAACTCATCAACTGATCCTCCATGTCATATGATTTTTGGCATATATGCACTCCAGATGTCCAAGGGAATACTATCTAATTTCCTCAAAAATAAGACGCAAATATTTGAAAAAGGCCTTTGCAGGATAGCTTTGAACAAAAGTATCGGTTTTAAATCGCATCAGCTCGCCGTTAGGAAAGTATTCGCGTCATACGCACAGCCTGCCAACAGGTAGCGTGTATTTTAATGATATATACTGCAGCTGACAAACCATACTTCCAGCGTGGGTGGTAACCAGACACATTTTCGACAAAACTGAAAATTTTGTTCCCGAGTAAGTTAACGGAGTTCTAGCCTAAAATCCGGAATGAAATTAAAAGCCAGCATATTTTACCACCACAGACTCGGACAGTGGAATGACCGTGTATCGTTTTTGATATCGTAATCTACCTACCTTTCGCGGTAAACACTTCTAAATAATTGATTAGTGGTCGCCCTGCGACCGCTCACGTATTCTCTACACCTTCAGCATAAAGGCTACGTGGAAGTGCACATTTCTGTTCCAAAAGCAGGTTTGATTGCTACACGCCATCCCTACGTAATCGAAAGAGAACGCTTGGGATTACGAAATCCCAAAGTCATGTTTTGTGTAATTTCTCTTGTGCCCCAATTTTAGGCGCTTTTCATTTCACCAATCACGTTACTATGTTGGACTGCAGCTCCTAGTTCATGGTGCTCAGTCGATTTCCATTCAGAAACACTGATTGGACTCGATGAGATTAATTAGTTAATTAACGAAGGCAAGAATAACTGCTAATCAGATTCCTCAGTGTTGACCTCGCTGCCGTAAGTGTCCGTTAGTGGGCGTTGAAAGCATCTCTTCTCATGACGCTCAAATTAGCTTACAGAAAAACAGCATACCATGGAATTTGTAGGAATTTTGTGTGCCAGAAAGTTGGATAGTTTACTTTAAAGTTAAGGTCTTCAAGCGCATGGGCACCAGTTATCATGGCTGCCCTTCTGTCAGCGCGTGCTTCTCTCGTTTTATATTACTCCAATCGGAGAACAAATAGTGAACAATCAAACATCATCAGGACCCCTCTGGACAGGAGACCGCCAGGGTGCAGAAAAATCGGGGCCGCCAATCGTCTCCGTGCCTAACGAGGGCGGGGTGTAACAAGCCATGGTAAAAGGTCGGCCGACTCAAACACGGAGCCTGTTAGCGGGGGCAGCGATAGCGTGATGCGTGTCCGACCCAGCTAGACAGGCGGTCCAACAGGCACAAGGCAAAGAGTGACATATAATGAGAGCAGTGAGCATGACTCTCCCGTCTATGAAGATGGGTAGACGAAACACCTATCCGAAACGTCAGATGCCTAATAAACATCCCCAGTGAACGCCTATTCTTCCTTTGACATACTACCTGGTATTCGCCGTTTCACTACTCTTAATAGTCAAGGCTATTGGAATCTCAAAAAAGTGTGCCATCTGCCCGGAAACTGCAAACAAACCGTTATGTCCACTTCAATGGCCTTCGACACCGCCAGTGAGACGTCCGGTGAAAACTGTTCATTTGGATTGCTGACAGTGCACAGTAGAGTGACCTTGCACCGACGCCATATTCTAAACTTGCCCGTACAGACACTCTTTTCTGGAGTTGAACAGGACGCCAAAGTGTAGAGAAAACCCACACCATGTGCACTGTGGCCGTCGCGGGGGTCGATGCAGTCCGGTCGGCAATTGGACCAGGGGGTCCAGCTGGCCTCTTCTGGGTGGCCGCGCTGTTTCGTGCAATGCGGACCGTACCAATTGGCGGAACATTCGCAGTGGACTTTGGGATGCGCCACGCACTGTCCGACATCCGGATGTAGGGGGTCTCTTACGCCGCTGGCTATGGTAACCAACCTTGGCGTCAGTAAGGTGGGGATGGCCGGTTTCGGTTGGAAACCCACACAGAGGTACCACTCACAGTCTTGTTCTGGGCTGCCCATGCAGTTGGGGAAGGACTTCTCCGCTAGGGCGCGATGAGGGTAGCCACAGACGCAGGTGTACCGGTGTGTTCCGGGCTCTGGAATACAAAGATTTCCCTCGCGCACACGACAGGTTTCATTGCCGTTCTTTGTGGAACCGAGAGTCAAGTCGGTGCAGGCATTTCTCCGCTTGTAGCACCTAGACTCCGTGGTGTACTCGGGTAGGCAATGGCAGACGGCAGACTTCGTGTGCGGGATTTCAGTGCAGGCATAGGTGTGGCTAGGGGTGACAGATGAGACAGTAGTTTTCGCGTCGGCTGAGACATTTTGTGGTTATCAGGTGGGCAGACATTGGGTCAAAGAAACGCTGTGCGTAGTGGGTGGTTGCGCACGTACAGGAGTAGAATTCAGGTCTTTCAAATTCGACCTGTCTACAGTCCCCGGGACAGCATGCAGCCTCTCGGTCGCCCTGGCAACCCCACGACTTCTCTTTCTCAATAACATGGAAGCTGGCCAATGACTTCGAGGGAAGCGCTACCAAAAAGGCGAGAAATATGTACCCTGATAGACTGTCTCGAAGCATGCTCCTTAGTCACGTTGTTTTATTGATTTTCGTAGTTAAATGCTTTGAACTAGGTCTACAATTTAGAACAACTTGAGGGTGAACTTTATATCCAGCTTAGAGCATTCATCCTTTATCTGGTAAAGAAAAATATTGCGAAAATGGAAATAAAGGAACTGTTTGTTTATTGATAATTAAGAAGTTAAATAGGGTTGAATTTCAGGGCCAGAGAGATCCGTTTTGTACTGTCGACCCTGCTGCTACTATCTAGGAGGAATCCCTCCTGACAGCAACTACTTTCTTATCAGGATCTTCCTCGACTCCGTCTGCCCTTTTCAAATGTAACCCATCTTTACGATTCTCGAAGCAGTTTATTTGAATTTATGTCTGATTCCGAGCTCCCAAATATCTCAATTGCTTGGTGAGCTTTTAAAATTGAGCCACCAATTTTTTTTCGTTATTCTTTTGTGAATTTTAAAATATGTTGCACATGAATGTTCCATTTTGGTCAGTAGACACGGTGCTTTACCACTCATTGTTTACTCTAACTCCAAAAAAGAGGTCCTTTGCACAGGGCGCCAACACCGTTTTGAATGAGGAAACTCCGGCAAAACATTTTGCAACTCATTCACGGACAACCGTTAATGATGCCGAAACTCTCAGCTTTCAATCAATCTGTATTGTTTGTTTTCTTTCAGTGTTATCTCTTGTGCTTACCATTTTTATCCTTGGTGAACGCAGGTCTTTTTGTTTAACATTTTGGAGTGATGCTTTCAAAACAAAGCGTAGCTCTCTCTTATAATCAGTTAATTGGGCGATGAGGCAGCTGAGTGAGTTTCTAGATGATATGATTATCTTATCAGTGCGAGCTTATATTCTGTAGGTAGGTTATTGATCAAGCGTTCAGAAAGTGCCTTTTCAAAGTTCACTATGCACCTCTATAACATTGAAAAGGTAATTTCTTAATCCCCACCTAAAAGAGTTTCTTGAAGCGTAGCTGCTGGCCAGTATTCAGTCGTTGTTGGTGATGATCTGTGGAAAAGGGTAAGGAACGTTCGGCATGAACACAGCAACTGATCCTGTTTTCTTATTTGAGAAAGAAATCTCGAGAGGGATGTCGGGCAGTAGCAACTAAAGTGGGAATTCAGTCATTTATCTAAGTGAACGGTTAATGTTGTCGAAATGAAAGGGATTTGGAAGTTCTCATTCCGCGCTTTAATCCACATTGTTCTACCTCGAGTCCCTACTAAGCTCGGATTGATAATTAATCACCGATGCCTGTATAATAATCGTAGGAAAAGACCAACCAACAATTCGCTTGATTGGTTACAAGGATAGACCAATCAAATCTGCCTTTAATTACTTGATAATACCACTTTCGTATGAAACCATTCAACTTAACCTTGGCGGTTTATGCGTAAACATAATCCGCGGAGTCTATCATTCCTCACAGACCCTATCGAACACGCGCTCGGTGACTGCAGCTTAGGTAGAATTGAGCACTGCACTCGCTCCAAAGTACCTCGATGATCGACCGAAAAAAATGCAGTAGATTGCCTAAGTCATGAGAGGTCCATATCAGAATTTTACGTAGTAAAAGGGCACGCATTTTAAGGTGTTATTTGTGTTTGTTGTAAAGAACTGATGCACAAGAAACTTTTAATAAAGAGTTCACTTCACATCGGTTTATTGTTGGGAAAAGCGGAGCTAGATGGGGCAAAATACGACGATTCTTGCTGTGCATGAATTTTCCTACGCTATTAAAAGCTACGGATCAAAGCGTTTTATTTTTATGCGTATTACTATGAATGAACATTAACATAAGCCGGAAAAACGTGGGATATATTCCTTCGGAGAACCAAAAATGTTGTTTTGTTTTGTTTTCACGAAAATCAGGATCAATTTTTCACCTTTTCGTAATTTGTACCTTTTCTAAAAAAATAGTATTTCTATACAATTAACTATTTATTTGTCAACCAAAATATGCCTTGTTTTTCCTAACGACTGATTCTTTATTGATGTAAAATTTTGGGGGACGCAGCGTGCGCTGATTTCGCGTAACGGGCCGTATCTCATGAAATCCATAAGATTTCATGAGTAAGAACAGCTACTATATATCGTTCGTTCATTGGCATCAAAAATGGTGCTTACCGACCAGATCTCTTTGCGTAGTCCGCGTCATAAAAGTATGGTATCACGTCGCGGAACCTTTTTGTCTGTTGGTAACTATCCAGGTCGCGTAGAGCCTAAAAATATTCGGTCACCCGACACTTGACTGGGTGCAATTTCACGTAGATGTTGTCGAAAATTTAGAGGAGTTAGATATAGACCTCGTGCTTAATTGAAGGTCGTAAGTCAATGCTCTCTTTGCAGGTTGTACAAGTCACCCATTAACTCACGAGCTAGACGTGAAAAGTTCATGTCATGATCACTCCCTATTTGAGCGAGCAAAAAGACCTTACGCGTCCGCTACTTAACGCCTTGAGTTTATGCTGCAATCTCATTACCAATCTCAAACGTGTGCTTAGTCAACTGAGAAAAAAGAAAATAATCGTATTTAATTGTAAAGCGTCTGGTGGGCATTCAAAAACAGATCTCTGGACCGGAAATTCTCTGCGTTTTCTTACGATGCTAAGGTGGGTTTATATTCTCCATTGCTAGGCGGTTAAACCACACAGATTTTGTGCCAATGCATGACGCAAACGTGAGGGATTCGACCGATCACCGTGTTCAAAACCGTGTTCCGTTTGATTTCAAGTGTCTACTCCAGTTGGCAGCAAGATTAACCTCTGGAGCGCTGATTCATCCCGTATGTGTCCGAAAGTTACAATGAGCATTGATTGGATCTCGGCATGCTACTAACTTTCTATCAGCAAGATGTAAATAATGACTTGTTTATCGTACTTTCAACAGACGGTAAATGATTTAACATTTTTGTCCATCTGAAATAGGACCCGGTCGAGCACATGCTGTTTTTCCACCGCACCTCAAACAACATTTGACAGTTTCTTATTAATTAAACGTCCAATAAGTAGTTTTACCTTGTCCAAGCTAACACCTTTTCTGGTA
This sequence comes from Schistocephalus solidus, assembly GCA_017591395.1. NCBI lineage: Eukaryota > Metazoa > Platyhelminthes > Cestoda > Diphyllobothriidea > Diphyllobothriidae > Schistocephalus > Schistocephalus solidus. The sequence goes on along the minus strand of WEDG01004786.1, from coordinate 46,166 downwards.
TTATTTGTCTGTCGGAAAAAGCGGTTTATTGCGATGAGAGATCAAGAGAGAGAGAGAAGGGATGAAAACTGCAAAGCGCATATTTCGCTTTAATTCATAGGCGTCTCCTCCTTTCAACGAGGATGATGTGCTATCACTGATATTTTAGGTTCCTGAACTGGCTTCAAAAACTGAATCATCGTCCTGACGAAGCCACGTTTTCTTGCAAGGCTCTGCTAATGCGAAGTCTGTCAAAAATGCAAAAAAATAATCCTTTCCGTCGAAAACTCCCTTTTCAGCGTTTGTGTCCTTGGCAACTCTTTGGAGGAGTACGCCGGTCTCCCTACGAGAGACGTTGTTTGATCAGCTTTCTGTCCCTGTTTCAGTTAACACCTATGTAGCGACGATCATAAAATTATTTTTCAGATATTCAATCAGTTAGTTTTCACTCAGAAGATACAGTGGGAATAGTTCTTAGTAACATACACTTGTCATATCCTGCCACATTCAAACTTCAGTGCTCTGCGGTCACGGAGTATCACAGTAGTTTTTCGACTTCACAGTGAACTTTTCAAAGTGGCCTGCATATGAGTACCTAACTAGCTACCATGTGGTCGAGCAAATACCACTATCTTATCCCCAGTGATTCCGGAGTACCTCAGCGTTACATCCTATTCGCTTATCGTTCTTTATTAACACTCCTAGCTTTATTTGTGGTCACCCTGTCAAGAACGAAATTGCTCCCGCACTTCTTCTCAAGGAATACCTCGAGTGGCTCTCCAGGAAGTATCAAAGAGACGGTCTTTTGCTTACTAACCACAGGTTGGCTTTACGTGTGTCCTTATTTTAACGTTATCTTCCTATGTTTGGCTATTTTACCCAGAGAGGTCTCCTTTTTTCAGTAACTCCATATTAGCTGATCTGTTCAGCTCGCATTCTTCCTTCTTGTATCCTCCCATTTTGCTATAATTTGTGGACAAAATCACGTTCACGTCTTTCTCCTCACACACCTGTGTTTTTCTAAATTTATCTTCTCTCGTTCTGTTTGGCTAAGGAAAAATATACTCATTTTAAGTCACATCCTTCCCATTCTCTCGTCCACAACCAGCGTCTCCGACTTTTTCCTAGCCTCTAACTGTAGTAAGGCAACATTTTAAAATTTTTAAACCATGTGCCAATAGACGTTTTAATGGGGTTGCTTGCAAATGCAGTAAAGATCAACAAAGCCAATCAGATAGGGAGCAAGTTTGGGCACTGTTTAAAACGGACCTCAGAAAATATCACTATCTAAATTAAATAAGTAGACACTTATATGGCGTATTGCGTATGTTACTTACTCCTGTGACCCACAATGCGAAGTCTGTGGTAGTGTATTGCGACTTCAATACAACCTCCCTCAAGTGGACACGAACAATGACCTGGATCTGCCGCCTTCCCTACCAGAAACCATCCGGGCCGTGCAGCAGATTTCCAGGGGTAAAGCACCGGGATCCGATGCAATCCCGCCGGAAGTCTACAAGCACGGTGGGCCCCGGCTGATGGCAGAACTCACAACACTCTTCCAAGAGATGTGGCGCCAAGGACAAGTTCCTCAGGATTTCAAAGACGCGACCATCGTCCATCTCTACAAACGGAAGGGAAACTGGCAACTCTGTGATAATCACAGAGGCATCTCGTTGCTCAACATCGCCGGGAAGATCTTCGCCCGTATCCTTCTCAATCGTCTTAACGGTCACCTAGAGCAGGGCCTGCTCCCGGAAAGCCAATGTGGCTTCCGCGGACACCGCGGAACAACCGATATGATCTTTGCCGCCCGCCAGCTACAAGAGAAGTGTCAGGAGATGTGAACTCACCTATAGACTACCTTCGTGGATCAAACGAAAGCCTTTGACACGGTGAATTGTGATGGACAGTGGATAGTCATGCAGAAATTTGGTTTTCCTGAACTGTTCACGCACATGGTGCGTCAGCTTCATGACGGGATGACGGCGCGCGTCACTGACAACGGGACGGTATCCGAAGCATTCGCAGTGACCAACGGAGTGAAGCAGGGCTGCCTACTGGCCCCCACCCTCTTCAGTCTCATGTTCTCGGCTATGCTGATGGACGCCTACCGTGATGAGCAGCCTGGTATCCGCATCGCCTACAGAACTTACGGGCACCTTCTCAACATTCGGCGTATGCAGGTTCCAACGCGCGTGTCTACGACTACAGTCCATGACTTGATTTCACGGACGACTGTGCCCTTAACACCGGGACGGAGGAGGACATGCAAAGGAGCATGGACCTCTTCGCCGAAGGCTGCGCCGATTTTGGATTAACAATCAGTACAGCCAAAACGGTTGTCATGCACCAGCCGCCACCCAGCGCGGAATACAATGCTCCTCGAATCAATGTCAACGGTGCTCAACTCAAAAACGTGGAGACCTTCGCTTATCTAGGAAGCACGATGTCGCGCAACATGAGAATTAATGACGAGGCTGCCCAACGGAGCTCCAAAGCTAGTCAGGCCTTTGCCGGCTGCAGGCCTCCGTGTGGAAACGCCACAGTATTCACCTGAACACCAAACTGAAAGATTACCAAGGCCGTCGTTTTGTCGACACTCCTTTACGGAGTGGAAACCTGGACCGTCTACTCGAACAAAGCCAGGAAGCTGAATCACTTTCATCTCAGCTGCCTCCGCAGAATACTGAAGCTGAGATGGCAAGACAGGATCCCGGACACGGAAGTCCCGGAGCAGACCGGAATCCTCAGGATCCATGCCATGCTGAGGCAAGTGCAACTGCGATGGAGCGGCTACCTGGTAAGAATGGACGATGAGCGACTACCCAAACAACTTTTCTATGGAGATGTCGCTACGGGTTCTCGCCGGCAGGGAGGTCAAAAACGACGCTACAAGGACATTTTGAAGAAATCGATGAAGCAACTGCAGATCAACCCGGCGACCTGGGAGGACCTCGCACAGGATAGACCGGCATGGAGAAGATCCGTGAAGACTGGTGCAGCAATCTATGAGGCCAACCGGATCGCGCCGCCAAGGCCAAAAGAGCTGCACGAAAGTCATCAGCGGCCCGGACCAACACCGCCAATGCCCAGGCCCCGCCAACATGCCCGCGCTGTCAACGCATGTTCCGCGCGCGAATCGGCCTGGTTGGACATCTTCGGACGCAATGCACCAACAATCCGACAATTCCAATTTCTACGTCAAATTCTACCAACCCTCCTTCTGGTTCCCCCACCCTCACTCCTGGTATCAATTCCATTACTACCACCATCATAGAGACCACACCCATCTACTCATCGCCTGTTACCCCCAGCACCGTAACCACCACAGCCTTCAACTTCACTACCACCACCACCACCATCAGCCATGGGGAATCTCTCCTGTGCTGTACTCAATGCAACCGCACATTCACCTCACGCATCGGCCTGATCGGTCACTTGCGAATACATCGTACAGAGACCGGTTAGCCAGTGCCTGGAGCACCATCACACAGCAGAGATCGTCGCCTCCACTGCCCTCACTGTTCTCGCGCATTCACTCATCGCATGGGCCTATTCGGTCACATGCGCATCCATGACAGCGGAATGCACCACAATGCCGACAACACCGATACACCATGCACACCCTCCGCTCCTGCCATTCTTAGCGCCCCTGCCATCCCCACGACCATGAATGACATCCCCCAGCCTCTACCGATTTCTCCTGCCCACACTGCGCCCACAACTTCGACTCACGCATTGGCCTGGTCGGTCACCTGCGAATCCATCGAACAGTGGCCGGTGAACCAGTGCCTGGGGCTCCGACATACAGTTGACGCGCCCGCCTTCACTGCCCTCACTGCTCCCGCACATTTACACACCGCATTTGCCTATTGGGACACATGCGCCTCCACGACAACCTCCGGTAAACCACCGGAGGCTAAGCTACATCAGCGCACACTACCTACACCAATACATCGACATCACCCTCACAATCACCATTTACCAGAGTATATCACGGAGTATATAACGCACACAGCACATACACTGAGCCGACGGCGTGGTCTGGTGGAAGCGTCAGATTGGCAGACTTCCCAGCCACGGTTTCTAGGAAACCGTGATATACTCTGGTAAATGGTGATTGTGAGGGTGATGTCGATGCCGATGGCGTGGTCTGGTGGAAGCGTCAGATTGGCAGACTTCCCAGCCACGGTTTCTAGGAAACCGTGATATGCTCTGGTAAATGGTGATTTTGATTGCCGTACCTGCACCACCCTGCTGTGGAGCGTACGGTGGACCTCGTCGAAATCGACGGTCGAACCATCGTATTGCAACCCCTACAAAAATCGTCCCTTTAACTGCCCAGATCAGATGGAATGCTTGCGTGGACCCCGCATACATGAACATAAGCTGGTTGTGTGAAAGGGCAAACGGTTGTATATATTTTCGAAGTGGGCCACGAGTTGAACTTTGCAGCCTTCGTGCTAATCTTTGAAGCCAGAAGCTGGAAAAAACGAAAATTGTTTGAAGCCTAGGCCTCAAATGGGAAGTGGATCGATCGATGTATCAATATGATGCCAGCGTACATAGCTCTTCGTAGTCACTTACAGAATAGCCCTCATCGGTCATTGATTTTCTTATAATCCCTATAGGCGTATAATTTTTTCTTCTTGTTGCTACATCAAATAATAAAGTTAATGATTTCGGTACTGAATAAGTCTGCCTCTTTCCTGAGTTATATTATATAGAACGTGTAACTGTTCTGAATCTGTCTACTCTGTTCTTCTGTATAGATTACAGGCGCATTTTTTGTCAAGCCCTACAGTTTAGACCGAACTTTTGCGGCATGGGAAAATGACTTTTAGGAATGGGGTGGTCTAATATGAAAACTGCACGAAAATTGTCATAGATCTCCGCCATTACGAGTTAACCTACATATTACTAGGTATGAGCGTTAGAGTTCATCTTCTGCAATTTGTGAACGGAAGCGTAACAGTGGTCGTTAAATCAAAGACAGTGCTTACTAATTGGGGTGGAACTGAACGTCACCGCATTTTTCGGCTATCTTAGTTCGTGTTTTTTGGCTAGTTGATATAAATGTATATAGGTAGTTTGTTTTAAAAGAATGTTTTAGCTAGCATACTTCTACAGAATTTCTTTTTCAGACCGCGCCAGTCACTAAACTATTCAGACGGTTGGAAAACACATTAAAAATCGTTCTTTAATGCATGGTATCCTACGTGAAAATGGTTGCGTCGGAAGTAGCATGGCAGATGCAAGGCCTGCATGAAGTGCTTGTTCACGCAAGGGGTTAGCTTCCTTAACTAAATGGCTGCCACTTCAGCTGTGGTCAGAGAACATTTGCCCGTCACAGTGATTAGTGATTCCTCATTCTTGATCGTTCTTCGCCTGATAATTTTTTGCTAGCAGGTGGGTGTGAAAAATCATCTGGATACGGTCTCAGATTCTCTCAGTCTGGTTCTTTTGCACATTCGCCAGATCTCCTGACAGATGCAACTCGCCATGCAGCCTCGGGTGATGGCACAGGTACACATCGTTCCCCATAAAACGCTTAGTGGCCTCAATAATTTTATAGGCTGGCATAATCGGAGGTAGTTTTGACGCTTTTTGGGATCCATGATAATCTAGAGTTCGCCATTTACTTGAAGAACACGATGGACAACAAAAGGAGTATGTTCATGCAAACAAAAGGCACAACAGGACGATCGTGTTCCGTTAGGTGATTGGTGAGCGTCAATCTATCATAAATGTACACATCTCTGACGAGTGCTGATGTTGGTGTATTACAGAGACAAATCCTTCTAGCCTTGCATTTGAAATTTTTCAGCAAATGTATCGAATCGCAGCGTAAACAGTGAACCATGAAAGCAAGTAAAGCGTTCTTTAAGTTGGGAAATATAATTAACCTTAACCACCGTTGCAGTTAAACGTGCATTTATCAAAAATTGTTCGCTTAATTTAGAGAATTCCTTTGCTAGAAGAGACACTCACCGATCGCGTTAGGGTAGATACTCGTCCCATTGTGTCTTTAGGCTTATCTTTGAGCCCTACCAACAATCTCGCATAACTGACACAGAAAAGAGATGCAGGAATGGTTATTTTTGGCCTATTAGCTGTCATAAGTCGGCCATAAAAACCCCGGGCTGGGCAACCCTTGAAGCTCAAACCGGTAACCTTTGGGTTGGAAGTCCAACACCTCAAAACTTGAGCCACTGTCTTATTGTCTTGTCAGCTTATTAGCTAGCAATAATATTTCAGTCTCCCTTGACTTGGTTGGTAATTTGTATCAATATTCTTGTCGTGAGCTCCAGTGCCAGTTTTGATCGGCAGACTATAATCACATCGAATTCTCTGCAAGGTAGTTAAATTTTAACACCAGTAACCGCTCCTTCCACTCAACCATGGATATTTGTTTTTTATTGTTAAGAAAACTGATTAGGCAATCAGGTTTAATTAATCCTTAATCCTTCATAATTCATACTGGTAACTAGTGTCGGCCATGGACCACACCCGCACGAATTCGCGTTAATCACGCATTTCAAAAACTATATAATGCATGCACTTAGCATAAGATTGACTAAAATATTTAAAAATATTGTTTCTTCTCATATCAAACTTGGCCTAGTGCAAGGCCGTGTGCTTTCTCTCAGTCTCTTTCCCTTAGTAGAATTCGCTGTGTGGAATGTGGATTTTCAAAATAACAATCTGATTGCGAGTGGTCTCGTTCCATCGCATCACCATTTCAACAGCAGGTAAATACAACAGTAGACGATGCGAATGGGATGGCTTAGTTGGCTGCTTCAGTGCTAACCTATCCTTAGTGCTGACCCTACTACGAGCAGTGTTCTCACTTGCTGAGATCAAAGCAGGCGATTTGAAAAACTCATAAAATGGGCGGCATCGCAGCTTATTTCTCTAGCCAAGCTGGCGAACAAAGCGGGAGATTGAAGTCTCTGTAATGGTGTAGTTTGGTTCAATTGGATCATACTGCGTGTCCGCTCCTGAAAGCGTTCAAATACACGACCAAGCCAAGTTAACTGAGAACCAGACCAGGAGTAGCGACCACTTATCAAGCACTTCTCACTGCCATCCCCCCTCCCTCCCACGCAAGCGTGTGGCCCCATGAACGCACCGAATCTGATTTTATTCGGCCAGGGGCCAGAATTCAGGCCTTACGCCAAAGTGATATCAAATGAGACCGCGGCAAGGCCTGGAAGTAGTCTTTATAGTTAACTTGTGGATCGCGGAATGACCGACTAATGCCCATCGACTCGCCTCCACTAAAAAGATTAGTGTAAGTTAACAGGAACTATGACCATTCATTAGGCAGATCGCCCCACCCCCTGCGTGCATGCTTCACATGCAGTGGCCCCTCACACACGTCAGTTCGACCGTCGTTATCCGACGATGTCCACCATACGCTCCACAGAAGGGGGGTGCAGGGACGTCAACTTGTACGCAAATTAGATTAAAGTGATAGTAGACTTTCACTGCATCTACCACACTCCCTCCTCCCCAACCTGAGCCCGGTGTCATGAAAGAGACAAGCAGACCGGAGATGGGAGAGGGCGCAGGTGGCTTGCGCGGCCGGAGCGGACGCTGGGCGTACCACCACACCTGGCTCGGATTCCACGGACTGGAAGTGCCAAAAAGACCACATTAAGAAGCCATTACAGCCTGATTCTCAGACCACCACTCAGCCACTCCACACAAAACACACAATGGGCTGCTCACGCGTTACGAGTTATCCCGTCAGTTGGCAACCTTCCAAGCCACGGCTTTAAGTGCACCGTCAAATTTTTAAGCGCTTCAGATTGTTTACAGGGAGGAAAATGCGCTGAGCCGTCGACCTTTCTCTCTCCCCACCCACACAATCAGACTATCGTCTGAACCAGTCAGTCGTCTGATGTGGGAGTAAGTGAATTGGGTGACGGGTCAGCGTACCCGTCTTCGCGCGCCACAGCACGACCTGGCCCCCATAACGCACACACCAGGATTCACTAAATCAGCGGCAGGAAGCATCACCGTCTGACTCCCAGTCCACTGGTCAGCCATTCAACACACAGAGCAGATATACTGGGGCAGACGGCGTTGTCTGATGTAAGCGTCAGACCGTCAGCATTCCAGCCATAATTTCTAGGACACCGTGATATGCGAAGGTACATGGTGATGGTGAGGGTGATGATGGTAGTGTGCGCTGATGTGGCTTAGTATTCGGTGGTTTACCGCAGGTTGTTGTGGAGGCGCATGCGTCCTAATAGGCCCATGCGGTGTGTAAATGTGCGGGAGCAGTGAGGGCAGTGGAGGCGGGCGCAGCGTTTGTATATCGGAGTCCCAGGCATTGGTTCACCAGCCTCTGTGTGATAGATTTGCAGATGACCGACAAGGCGATGCGTGAGTTGAATTTTTAGGCGCAGTGTGAGCAGGAGGAATCGGGAAGGGGTAGGGGGATTTCGTTCGTGGTAGGGGCTGTGGCAGTGGCGGTGAGAATGACAGATGCGGACGGTGTTCATGGGGCATCAGTGTTGTCGGCATTGCGGTGAATTCCGCTGTCATGGACGCGCATGTGACCGAAATAGGCCGATGCGTTAAGTTAATGTGCGAGTACAGTGAGGATAGTGAAGGTGGTGATCTCTGCTGTATGTTGGTGCTCCAGGCACTGGTTCCCCAGTCGCTGTACGATGGATTCGCAAGTGACCGACTAGGCCGATGCGTTAAGTGAATGTGCGGTGGCATTGAGGACTGTTTAGGAGAGAGGCCCAATTGCTGTTGGTGGTGGTTGGGGACAGGTGATGAGTATTTGGATTTGGTCTCGATGGTGGTGGGAGTAGTGGAATTGGGGCCAGGAGTTAGGGTGGGGGTTCCGAAGGAGGGTCAGCAGAATTTGACGTAAAACTTGGAATTGTCGGATCGTTGGTGCATTGCGTCCGAAGATGTCCAAGCGGGCCGATTTGCGGGCGGAAGATGCGTTGACAGCGCGAGCACGGTGTTGGTCCGGGGCGCTGGTGACTTTCGTGCCGCTCTTTTGGCTTTGGTGGCGGCGATCCGGTTGGCCTCATGGATTGCTGAACCAGTCTTCTCGGATCTTCTCCATGCCAGTCTATCCTGGGTGAGGCTGCTCTGGGCAGTCAGCAGAAGCAGCGCACCTCTGCCAAGGTTTCAGTCAACAACCACGTCGCCAGGCTACCGTAGTTGCACTGGCTCTCATAAACAGGTGTGAAGGTGCATACAGTCACATTTTGTCGTAAAACCCCCAATCCTGGACTCGCGTTAGCGATTGTGTTAGAGAAGCTCTGGATTTTACAGCGATTGAACTTCCTTCACCTTCTGTGAAGGCAGGTGTGTGTGTGTGTGGCACCCTCTCTCACATCAGACAACTGACCGCCTCGGGCGGTGGTCTGATTTCGGGGGTGGAGGAGAGAGTAAGGTTGAAGGCTCATTGCATTGTCCTCACTATAAACAATCTGACGCGCTTGAAACTATCATGGTGCGCTAAAAGCCGTGGCTTGGAAGGTTGCCAACTGACGGGATAACTCGTGCCGCGTGGTCAGCCCAATGTGTGTTTTGTGTGTAGTGGCTGATTGGCGGACTGAGAGTCAGGCTGCAATGGCTCTTTCTTTATGTGGCCCTAACGGAACTCCCACTCAATGGGATCCGAGCCAGGTGTGGTGGTTCGCCCAGTGGCGGCTCCGGCCACACCAGCCACCTGCGCCCTCTCCCATCTCCGGTCTTCTTGACCCTGTCATGACACTGGACTCAGGTGGGGAGAAGGAGAGAGTGTGATAGATGCAGCGCAAGTCTAATATCGGTTTAAACTAAATCACGTGCTAGTCACCGTCCCTGCAGCACCCTTTCGTGGAGCATACGATGGACCTCGCTGAAATCGACGGTCGAACTGTCGTGTGTCTTTGTGTGTGAGCGGGAGGTGCCTTGACAGCGCGGACATGATGGAAGTGCTTTGGCATTGTGGTGTTGGTTCGGCGCGTGCTGTTGACTTTAGTGCCGCTTTTTTGGCCTTGGCAGCAGTGATCCGGTTGGTTTCGCATATTGCTGCCTTTGTCTTCACTGTTTTCCTCCAAACCGTTCGCTTCTGGGTGAGGTCCTCCCAGGTCACCGAGGATCTGCAGTTGCATCAGGGAGGTCTTCAGAGTGTCCTTGTCCTTGACATTTTCAATTGAAGAGTCTTTGGGTAGTCGTTTTTCGTCTATCCTCACAAGCTGGCCGCTCCAGCGCAGTTGCAGTTGTTTCAGCTGAGCGTAAATGCAGAAAAAGGCCTGTTCGTTCCAACACTTCCATGTCCGGTATCCTGTCTTGCCATGTCAGCTTTAGTTTTCTGCGAAGGCAGCTGAGGTGGAAGTGGTTGAGCTTCCGCGCCTGCTTTTGGTAGATCGTCCATGTCTTAGCTCCACACAGCAGCATCGGCATTATGACAGCTTTGTTCATCTTGAGTTAGTGCTGAGGTGGTGACCGTGCCGATTCCAGACCACGTTCTGCTTAGGTCTAAAGGCTTGGCTGGCTTTTGCGATCTGATCTTTGACTTTGGTGCTGCGGGAGAGATTGCTGCCCAGGTACATGAATGTATCCACAGATTTCATTTGAGCACCATTGATATTAATGTGAGTTGCAGTGTAGGTGGTATTGGGCAGCGACTGCAGCTTCACTACAATTTTCTTAGTGCTGATACGAATTTCGAAGTTTTTACAGGTGGCAGTGAAGAGATCCAGGCTTCTTTGTACTTCCTCTTCTGTCATTGCATTGAGTGCACCGTCGTCAGCGAAGAGAAGTTCGTGGATGATGGCTGTGGAGACACGCGAGCGGAAGTGTATCCGACGTTGGCTGAAGAGTCGGCCGTCCATCCGGTAGGCGATGCGGATCCCAGGGCGTTCTTCATGGCAGAAAACATGAGACTGAATAGTGTAGGCGCAAGGACGCAGCCCTGCTTCACGCTGTTGGTCACTGCGAATGCTTCGGATACTGTGCTGATGATTGTGGCGAACTTATCTCCCCAGAGAGGCAGGCGAAGTCTGATATGGCGATCGTTGATGCCCTGTGGCAAACAGGGCAGACGTCCCCCGATGTCCCTCCGGAGGGCAAAGGCGACACCAGCGTCGCGTCGCTCTGTCGTTGGCCGGCCGTGGGCTTGGACACCAGCATAGCGAGAACTTGTGGCCAATCGGCGTTTCACCCTTTGCTGACTGCTGTAGACGGACAAAACCCAGGCACACGCATGATCTTCGCGTCACGATTAGCAACCTGAAACGGCTGGTATGCAGTCTGAGGGTAACACTACTGCAACTACTGCGACCTTTTCAATAATTATGTTCACCCGACAAATTTCAACAGTCTTTCCCGTTGTCGCAAAGACGCAGTTGCTACGCGACCACATGCCTAACACAAGTACCAGATCTCACGTTCATCACTGGGGGTCGCACATGGTGCGATAAGTGTTCGTTGGACAGCTTCCGAGTCGATTATCACCGATAGTTTATCCCCTTTGCCGATTCTTGGCACAATGAAAACTCGTCAATTTGGCTTGCTATCTCTAGGCCATTGGGTGACCACGCCCCCCTTATTTAGTTAGTTATATTACCTAGGAAAAATCGCAGAACAGAAAATGGAAGCGGAAGGTCATTGCGTTTATTGAGGGAGTGTGGGCCGGAGAACCAAGACTGCGGGAGTTAACGGCTCACGCGGACATGAGACGATACGAGAATTAACGTCTCGTCTAACTCAAAAGTGTGGCCAGGTCCCGTCGCATGAACCATGGCATGAGAGAAGGCTTCCTTCTTCTTCTTCGCTGATGCGCATGTTTGGCAGCTGGCTACAAACTCGGTGATCTGAGTAGGATTCCAGCCCATGACAGCAAGGTTGTGGCCTGCGTACAGCCAACGTTCTCACCACCTGAGCCACGAAGTCCCGACCGCCAGCCTTGACTTTTTCACACTGAAACATGTGGAATAATCTAAATATGGCTCATTTGAGTGACTGCTCAATCAGGTTTTCCTTATCTTTGTCGGGAAAATGTAGATCAGGTAGTTCGAGCGGTGATTGTACTCAAGTCACGCCCTTTCTTCAGTGGAATGAAGTTCCACAGGTAACCACTCAGTTTTTTATCGTTATATGTGCGGTACAACCTTACTGGAACATTTCCGTAACTCGGGGGGCAACGGAGCTGCATGCTTTTATGGTTATCAGTGTTTACCGTCATCTAGACGAATAGACGTGCGATCAGTTTCTATGGTACGCCTTCAGAATAAGAGATGGGCTACATTGTAGCTCTTTCAGTGAGTAACAATGCAATAACGAGCTTTTACGCGATTGACTGTCCTGTTGATTTGAATTTCAGAAGATTAGTGCACATTTGAAGGAAATGTCGAGGCTAGTTACTTCATAAAGGGTGCCCTTGGAGAATACAAGTTCTGCTTCTCTGACCAAGTTCCGCTAACTTTCTATTGAGACAATGTCCGGGTTTTCTTATGAAAAATTCATCTTCTGTTTCCAAAAACATTAGCTACTTGTGCTCCCCCCCACTGGGCATGGTAGCTTCGTGAACCGATGACCACTGGCAAAATTTAGTAAATCATGACAATTAAATCTATAAAGCGTCATCTGATTTCATTCTCTTAGCATGCACTTTTGCCAGGTCATAGATATTGAACGTTAACCTTACTCCAAATGTGGCTTCCTACAATCCCCGTTACTTTTCATAGCCTTTAGGACACTATTTCTCACTTTCAGCCATAAAAACCCTGCTAGTGTCTTGCTTAAAACACTTGGTTCGTTCTAGCCGGCAACTGGATGATACTAACGGAAAAAATGCTTGCACTCCACCATCGAAAATCCCGCTAGCGGCCGGCCTTTTAAGCAACGATCTAGGCGATGTTCGATGCTTAGGGATAAACTGGATTTTGTAAAGTAATTTTCTTACGCAAATGTACGAAAAAGTAGTGTGCTACAATGCTTGGTTTCAGGTTTGTTCAGACTTTAAAACAGCTCATAAGGACTGCGAGGCTTCTGAATAGGGTTCATAGACTGTGCGACAGCCGAATTTTTGCGTCGGTTTGGCCACACATAAAGAACTCGATGAACGATGTTGAGGCACTTTAGCCTGGAACTTGGGTTGACAGTGCAGCCCGGGGTGGTGAGGGACCAAAGGCGTCCGGCCACGACATTGTCTTCTCCTCCTCTTCCTGTTCTTTTTTCTCCTTCTTCTTCTTCTTCTTCTTCTTTTTTTCTTCTTTCCCCATAACTGCTCGCTCGACCGCCATGCCGAGGACAATGGTGGTTTTTTCTGATTGGCTGTTTAACCGGGTTTCAAAGTTCTCTGCGCTCGGTCAGCCAATGGGAAGGGGACTAGGTAACGGCTTGCTGACTCAGGGGCTCTTGTGCAAACGACGTTAATTTCCCCTATGCTGACTAAGCCTTTGTCCTCGGGGCAGACACGGCCGTCGCCGCCGCCTCTTAACGGACCCGCAAAAATGCTACGGCTGATGACGGCAAGGCGTACTCACTGGTCATGGGACTCCAGGCTAACCTGTTGGTAAATGCGACAAGGAAAGAAATACATGGAACTATCAACGGGTCGGGCATCGTCATCCATTTGATGTCGGCTAGCTAAACAGGACTAGCCAGAGATCAACATTTTCTGTCAATGTTTTAGCCACCCAAGGTTAACTAAATATCGTGCAGGCAAATTGCAAGTCTAAAGCAAGCGAATAGAGCAGGATTTATTGGACTTGAAAAATTGTGCGATAGCTTATCGGCTGCATCCAGTCGTTGCATAACGAAAACAACGAATGAGAGAATATAGGAAATTTTAATCCAAACACAAAATTGATGCAAAACAGCTATGTCAGTGCTATAGTGCCGTAAGGCTAATCATTAAAATTAGTACATTTAAACAATATGGGAAGGATATTCAAGGGTGAGGGAAATGTGTAAATCAAGGCACTAGAGGTTACCATGGAGGATTTTGGCTGACCACGTGCTCCTACTGTTTTACACAAGTCGGGTTTCAACCGCTGGATATAGGCCGCTTCCAGGTAGCATAATGTAGGATTAGTTCCTGCCTGAAAAAATACTCGGATTGAGGTTTTTGGGTCAATTGATTGATCAAGCAGGGGTTTGGTAATAAAAGAACGCGGAATTTTGTTTTCTTGCTTTACTCAGTTGACCTGACTGCCAATTGCGGCGGTCGAAACCCGACCTGTCTAAAAGGTTGGAGCACTTGGTCCCCTATAGTGGTAACATCTAGCTCCTTGATTTACATATCGCCCTTTCCTTTGTCCTTTCCTTCACTTATCCGCCTTATAATGTGTTATGTCATTAATTTTATTGATTAGCCTTACGGCACTAAACCTTTGAGCTTGCTGTATGGCATCGACTTTTCTCTACGAATTCAAAGTTCTTATATTCCCTCATTCGTGTTTTTTGTAACGCAGCGACCGGATGCAGCTGCTGAGCTGTCGTGCAATTTTTTGGGTCCAATAAGTGTGGCTCTATTCGCTTGCTTTAAATTCAAACGGAGGAAAGATGCTTCAAATTGCAACTCCACAGTGTAGCGCCTGACGGGCCATCCAACAAATTCCAGCTTATAGTAGAGGGGAGCTCATCAATCGCTGTCCGGGAAATACTCGTCCCGATGAGCCCTGGGGCCCAGCCGCAGAGTTGCTCGTAACATAAACAAACAAGACTGGAATTAACATTTCGGGCTTATTAGCCAACATCAGTCAGCCATTCTTGGCGTTGGGTTCTAATATGAACCCTAAGACGCAATTGGACAAGTATGTCTCGTAACGTGATCAATGAGCGCCCCTTTACCCGATCGCAACCGGCAGGACGATGAGCCCGAGGCTAACTGCTAAGGGGTTCGAGCCGCAGATATTAGTGCAACCTGGGCTTTTTTATGGCAGACTGACGATGCCTACTAGGCCAGAAATGACCATTTCAGTTTCCTTTGCCTTTGTTCGTAGTTATTCTGCATAAATTCGAGATTGCAGAATGCACCGCTTAGGAGGACAGCGAAGTCGGTTTTGTTCTAAAAAATGAAAACTGTGCCAGTGCACATCTGTGAAGGTTTTGTGACAGTCATAATTCTGCAGTTCATAAACCGTTGCGTAAAAACGTGCGTCTCATGTTCCTATGTGGATGGTTCCATGGCGTCAACTTCTGCCAACCCTCATTCGCACTCCCCCACTCTCAACCCTGGCATCAATTCCATTAGTCCCACCATCATCGAGACCACAGCACAATGCTCAGCACGTGTTATCCCCACCACCACCACTGCCAGCACCACTACCACCATCAGCGATGGGGACTCTGTCCTAAACTGTCTTCATTGCGACCGCACATTCACCTCACGCATCGGCCTGATCGGTCACTTGCGAATACATCGTACAGAGACCGGTTAGCCAGTGCCTGGAGCACCATCACACAGCAGAGATCGCCGCCTCCACTGCCCTCACTGTCTTTGCGCATTCACTCATCGCATGGGCCTATTCGGTCATATGCGCATCCATGACAGCGGAATTCACCGCAATGCTGACAACACCGATACACCATGCACACTCTCCGCTCCTGCCATTCTTAGTGCCACTGCCACCCCCACTGCCATGAATGACATCCCCCCAGCCTCTACCGATTTCTCCTGTTTACACTGCACCCGCAACTTCAACTGACGCATCGGCCTGGTCGGTCACCTGCGAATCCATTGCACGGAGGCTGATGAAGCAGTGTCTGGGGCTCCGACAATGAGTTGCCGCACCCGCCTCCACTTCCCTCAATGCTCCCGCACATTTAAACACCGCATGGGCCTCTCAGGACACAAGTGCCTCCACGACAACCTGCGGTAAACCACCGGAGGTTAAGCCACATCAGCGCACACCATCTACACTAATACATAGACAACAGCCTCACCATCTACATAATGCATCTGATAAAATCACGGTCTCCAAGAAACCGTGGCTTGGAATACTGCCAATTTGAAGTTTACACCAGACCACGCCATCGGCCCAGTGTATGACCTGTGTGTGTCGATTGGCTGACCAGTGGACTGGGAGTCAGACAGCGATGGCGTCTCCATATCCCCTGATTAAGTGAATCCTGGTGTGTGCGTTATGGGGCCAGGTCGTGCTGTGGTGCGCGAAGATGGGTACGCTGACCCGTCAGCCAATGCGCCCTCTCCCACAGCAGACAACTGACCGGCTCGGACAGTGGTTTGATTGTGGGGGTGGGGAAGAGAGTGAGGTCAACAGCTCAGCGCATTTTCCTCACTATAAACAATTTGACGCCCTAGAAATGATCACGGTGTGCTAAAAGCCGTGGCCTGGAAGGTTGCCTACTGACGCGACAACTCGGACCGCGTGGTCAGCCCAATGTGTGTTTTGCGTGAATTGGCTGACTGGCGGACTGAGAGTCAGGCTGCAATGGCTCCTTCTTAATGTGGCCTTTATGGCACTCCCACTCCGTGGGATCCGAGCTAGGTGTGGTGGTATGCCTACGGGCGGCTCCGGCCGTGCCAAGCACCTGCGCCCTCTCCCATCTAATGTCTTCTTGACTTTGTCAAGACACTGGTCTCAGGTGGGGGAGGAGGAGAGTGTGCGGTAGGTGCAGAGCAAGTCTAATTACACTAAACTAAATCACGCGCAAGTCACCGTCCGTGAATCACCCTTCCGTGAAGCATACGGTGGATATCGTCGGACTACGACGGTTGAACTGTTGTGTATGTGTGGCATGTCTTGCCCCCTAAATGGACCACGTGGTAGATGCGTTGATCCAACACGGGGGCCACATTAGGGCACAGCAGGCGTTATTCAGGTTGTGCTCCCATAACAAATGCCGAACATGGGGGTGTGGTGGCATGCCTAGGGGCCCCGGCCGCGCCAGCCCCCTGCGTCCTCTCCCATTTCCGGTCATCTTGAGTCTGTCTTGACACCAGGCATAGATGGGGGAGGAGGAGAGAGTGCAAGAGATGCAGCGCAAGTCTTCTATCACTTTTAACTAAATCACGCGTAAGACACCGTACCTGCACCACCATGCTGTGGTGCTTACGGTGGACCTCGTCGAAATCGACGGTCGAACAATCATGTGTTGCAAGCGTATGTGAACTATTTAACTGTTTCGGTCATTGCGCTAACGGTACTTAGGACTGTCTTAAATTCTTCTTACCATTTGAGCAAACTAGGTTTGCCAGGAGAGAGTTAGTTAGATGCAGCGCATGTCTTTCTCACTTTAAACTCAATTTCGTGCAATTTAAGGACGCTGGGTTCATTTCTTGGTCCGTTGATGCACCTCAGCACAGTTAGCTGTCATAAAACTAGCATAGTACGGCCAAACTGCTGCAGGTGACCCTAAACATAAAATTCCTCAGTTCGCCTTTTCCTCTTTTTTTTTCCTTATTTTGTTTCGATTATAAAAGCGCTAAAGGAGTGCACACGGCTCAATATTAAGTCTGGATCTGTTCCGTCTCACGGTTGTCAGTGCCGAGATTGACTCTCGTTGCCTTCGCCTGCCAAGCCTTGCGCACTCGCCTGTGACAATCTGCTGACTCCAACGTAGACGTTGACGTGTTAGAATCACGTCGGGGTCACTTTACATGGAATTAAAATGGTTCGAAACTTAAAGACTCTCAAATCAGAAGGCAGGAAGGCATTTGTGTGAACAAAGTTTTACTGAAGCGATGTACAGCAAGCAGTAGTGACCAGCGTTCTAAGCAGGCAAGTCCCATCGCCAGCCTTGTAAGCCGTCTTTATTGTTCGTCCAGACCTAAATTGTGGGCGGCTGTGACCAAGTGATAAAGACGGAAATATCGATCTGCGTCATGGCAATGATAGCCGCAGGTCGAGTCACGCGCGCAATTACGCAAGGCTTGGAAGGTGAAGGCAAGCTGATTCAGAGGCGGCGTGCTGTCCGTAAGAGCGGACAGTTAGAAGTCTAAATTCAACGTACATTAGAGGACCTGACTCATGCAATGTGGGATCAAAATTTGAGGGAATAATTTGGCGTATATTTGGTCTTGTTATTATAGTATTTTTAGTGGATTTGCTGCTCAGAAAGCCTTTTACTAGAGAACAATGCATCTTCAATATTATATATTGAAAGACAACAGCCAGGATTTGGGCGAAATCGGAGGCTGCCGCAAATCCAAGAAATTTCCTATGCTATTTAATATCAATGAAATATGTCCATCTTTTTTATGCATTGTACAATAAAGCACATTTATGTAAGCAAGAAGAGTTTCGAATCAATCCCTTCTGGAACGGGAAAATGTTGTCTTAAATCAATAAAAATCAAATGAATACATTTGTTAGGCGCACATTGTTTTCCAGGAACGAGGAACGACTTCAGCTTTAAAATATTTTTTTTGAAAACGTCTGACTTTTATCGCCATAAAACTCAAAAGTAAACTTTCTTATCGGTATTTGTTTAACTACGCTGAAAATTAGGACAATTAGGACAAAGTACACAATAATGTGAAGGTGGATGCCCAAAAATACCTTTTTTTAAATTGGGAGCGTGAAAAAAAGATACTGTTTTGGATAATATAGCAGCAGCTTGTCTGGAATTTAGAAGTGAAATGGGCAGAATATTAGCATTTTGCAATATTAGTATATATTCGGGCACTCTGGTGTACGTTTTGCAATTTTAAAATTGGAGCTTTAAACTAAAAAATATGGTAAAAAAGACCCCAATGTAAATGGAAAAGTGATTTCTTTCCTTTTCCAGTTATTTTCGAGGAACTCAAAGAGCCGGTCAAACTCCCACATTCTCATTTTCATGTGCCCTTGGGAAAAGGTAACCGCCCTATATATTCATCAGCTTTTTATCTAATTTAAGCGTTTTTCACAAGGGTAACTTATGATACAAAGTTTTTTAGTTGCTATTAGGCCAAATAATTACCGAGATTCATCTGGTTTTGCGTTAAATTTACAACTATGACACCAACGGTCATCTGCATTTTAAAAAATGACTAAAAAGTTACTACAGTGACATATGCTTTTATAAAATAGTTGAAGGTTTTGATAAGTATATAGAACAGAATCTATATTTATGGCTAATCGCTTGAAAACAATTAAAGTCGTTAAAAAGCCACTGGTATTCCAAGGACGATGCTGACACTAATGGTAATGCAATATCGAAAATACCACAGAGGAATTTAGTGTAAGGAAAGTTCTTTTAATAAACAAAAAATATCTTTAAACTTATTAATCAGAGTTACAACGATTGAGCACGTTTTCGGAAAACGCCACCTTTTTAACTTACTTGTTTTTGAAAAAGAAGTAATATTACTTTTAATATTTGCTTTAAGTCTTCAATTCCTTTTGGTTTGTTTATCTTTTATTTCAAAACTTTTGTACATGCATTCATGCCGGTTTGCGAGTGATTATCAGTCTTTTGTAAATTTCGGCATTTTACATGAGTTAGATCACACACATACCTTACAGTCTGCCGGCGTTTTGCAAACAACATAGATAGAAGAAACTGGCCGAATCTGTACGCTGACAGTTTATGGTACGCGCTGAACGAAGCTTGGATCAATGTGACGTATAAAATGGGATGGTCCGTCTGCCAGACGAACGGACATTCTTGCCGATAGTTCCACCTCTAAGATAAATAAATAAGGAAACTTGGCCCTGTTGACTTATTGTCGAGGATAGTTTATTCACAAGAACGGGTAGTCCAAGCAGTTTGGGCATAGCGAAACTCGGATCCCGGTGGGGAGACTGTGTGCGAATAAGTTCCAACCCCAAAAAATAATTATCTAAGCACAAATTCACTCAGACCGTTACACACCCTGATGGAGGACATTATCCGGTAGCTCACGAAGCTGGCAGGCATGATCTTTATGGCTCAAACGTTGTAGTACCAACAGCGAATGTGAGAAATTGGTGTTTTTATTCCCCTTGCTGGAGAACTAGGCTATTTTTTTCATTCCCATCGTCCGTCTCCATTTAAAATATGCTCGCCTCCTCACAGTTCAGCCCAAAACTCTAAAATGAAACCGCTAACTACACGCAGTGAAAAGATGTCAATGGAAGGAATGCTCCCTTCCACCATCAGTTTACGCCATCGTCTTCAAAAATGGAAAAACGACGTTTATGTTTTCTTTGACGATACCATAAAAAAGCATAGGAAATTTAGTATTCATCTGTATTAAAGCACTTTTGAAGGAAGAAAACTAAATGTATATTACTACTGATTGGCTCACCATGCTCACAACAGGGGATACTTACTGAATGCACAGACATGTGTTTCGCGTATGTTCGACCGCAGTTAGTTTCTGTTCGCCACTAGGCCGTTCAGTATGCCCCATATGCTTTCTTGTAAATCCGGCACTTTTTAATGTGAAGATTTTTCATTTTCTCAAACGCGCTTATTCTGAGAAAACTCTTCCGCACATGACTTTCAAGCTTCGCTTCGAAAGTGGATATGAGTATCTTGAATGAACTACATCAAAATCGATATTCACAGTCTACCCGTAGACAGTCAGATATCTACCGATGGAAGCGACTAGACGGATTCTGGGCAGCCGCAACTTTACTTCGTGGAAATTCATTTGCATCAGCTATGAGTTTTTTTTATTTTAAGGCTGATATACAGGTAAATGCTAAACCATCGGTGAACTTAAATATTAATTATCGTACAGAATATTCTTATGAGATTTCAGTCACGTCTGGATGCCGGCTTTAGAATGAGCTTTTGTTCGGCCGCCTGCAAAATTAACTTTCCTAAAAAATGATAAGTAACATTACATATATTTTTTGCCATTCAGTTTTGATGATCTCTAATATTAAAATATATGTTGTAGCAAAAATCTTGAAAATACCATTTCTCTTTCACACTTGGGATCCCATTGTGTCTTCCTTAAATATGGCGTTTAACAACAGGACATAACTTCCTGTTTCAATATATTTATACTTATTACATTTTTCAGACCGTAAAAAGCCTCCACGCCTACATCGTACGTGGCTGCTTATTAATGCTGGTTTACATTATGCAACATAAAGGATTTTCCTTAAACTTAAAGTATACAACGTTCAGTTTGGAACTATTCTAGAACTATTCTAGACTTTTAAAGGCGCGTTTTACCCTATTTCTAAAGGGGTTTTCACTAAATTGTTTACCTAACCTCTTCATTCCTTTGTGCCTTGGAGCTTAATCTAGAGCCCTCGCAGCCAACTGCGTAGAATAAGACATACTAACAGAGTCAAAAGCGAGTAGGATAGCCAATTTCGGTTTGGTAGCCGTCGTCAACCAGCAATATCCGGTGCCATGTTCGGATAATCTCGGATTCGAACCCGGGAGCGTTGGCCATGTGGGCGAATAGCCAGGAAACACTGACAGAATTAACCCCATCCATGGCAAGTGCACTTTGAAAGGTAAAGGCATGAATCTTCTGTATAGAAAGTCTGCTTAACGGCAAACCGTTGAGTGCCCGTAATATGCGGTAAATTACAGTAATTTTGCCTTATCTCTAAGAAGTTTTTGATATTTATCCGACTTTTTTGTTGCAATGGACAGGCAGCAATTAATTATACCAAAACATCCATGCAAATGTTATTAAATTTCGAATTTTTGGGTATTTCCGTTTCTAGCTAAAACCAGTAATCACACAAATTTCGACCCTTTCTATGACTGGAAAATGCAAATAATGTTCTCACCAGTCGACTGACTACCATCACTAAGGACAACAGTTTTCACTCATATAGACGCACCAACTTTCGAGCGTCTATTAATTAAATCCCAGCTTTTTAGATTGTTGCCATCCTCTCGATAGGTGACCTAACGAAGGCAGTTATTAGTGTGACCTCATCAGTCTCAGAATCAAACAAAATAATGTTGGCCTCGATAGAATGTAACACGAACAACGTCAGTGGAAAACTGTTTGATGACAAGCCTGGGGCATTTAATTTGGGAAAAGCGTGCTTAGCAGCTGAAAGGTCACTGCCGGTCAGGCTGCATCAAAAAGTAATTCCTGTAGGAAGTCAAAACTCAAGGAGCGATTAAAATATGTTTTCTAATTTTTGCTTAAATATCTGTTTTGTAGGGGGGCTTTATCTGTTCAGGTTGAACAGTCATTTACTGCAGTCACTGGTAAACGGATACATACGACAGGAATTCAGGCGTGTCTACGACATTGCTACCTCTCTCTCTCTCGCTCTGTCTCCAAGAGCAACACAATCCCAATTTTAAATTTCACTTTTGTGAGTTATTGATTTCTCAATTGGAGTTTTTGACCTAAGCAATCGGGCAGAGTACTTAGCTAGCAGATATTTGTCAAGATTTTCCCATACTTCATCAGCTCCACCGTCTACCATGGAGAGTCACATGGCGTTGGCATCGCGGCGCCTGGCTTCTTTAAATATGAGCACAAACAAAACCAAGGTACCATGAAATTATCAGAAACTATGATGACTGGTGCAGATGTATGAATGCCTAATGGACTGTTTACGAGAAAGATGGAAGAAGATGCTTTCCATCAGCCTGTGGTAGTTAAAAACGACCATGCTTTCCTAACATGGTAATGCATGAAATATTTTTCTAATAGAAACAATTTGCAGATGACCCCAAGATAAAGGTATTTTAAAGGTTATTAATTAGGAAACACGAGTATTATTATTTGGATTCCGGGGTATGAGGAGGAAAAGGATAAGGATGAGAAGGAGGATGGGGTGGAGGAGGAGAACAAGGAGGAGGATGGGAAAAAAGGATGAGTGGGGAAAGAGGAGGAGGATTAGGATCAGAGGGAGGAGAAGGAGGGAGGAGTAGGAGGGAGGAGGAGGAGGAGGAGGAGGAGGAGGAGGGAGGAGGAGGGAGGAGGAGGAGGAGGAGGAGGAGGAGGGAGGAGGAGGAGGAGGAGGAGGGAGGAGGAGGAGGAGGAGGAGGAGGAGGAGGAGGAGGAGGAGGAGGAGTAAAGAACAAAGTGGCCCTGAGATGTTGGCTTCCCCTCGTAACATTGGCGGATGTAGATTATGTATGCTTTCACGTCACGTCATTAAATGCGCCCACTATCATAACCATTTCGTTGACAGGTTCGGACAGCAAACAGGTGCATGGAAGATGGACGAGCGCAGGAGAGCCAACATTGGAGAGTCTGTCCCCATGGCGCCTTAAAGCAATCCTCACTATAAGACAGCTGATGCGCTTGAAGTTATCACGCTGTGCTCTGGGTCTGGGAGGTTTCTAACTGACAGCATAACTTGGTTTCTTTCAGAATTCAGCATAAGGCTGCAGATGCTCCCTATTACTTTCGTCCTCGTGGTTACCTGGCATTGGAATTAGAGGATGAACTGTTTAGATTTCTCGGCCACTGCACTCACGTTCTCCACCAGTTGTCTTGAGAGTGTCTCCCCCCACGGCAAGTGGGGTGAGAGTGTGCGTTAGATATGACGCGAATCTGTCCCACTACAAAAGAATTTCCACGCAGGTCACCGTCGCAAGCCCATCACGACGTGGGGCATGCTATGTACGTGAACGCTCGAGGCACTCGAAATGTCGTGCAGGAACGTACCGAGTTGAAGCTACCTCTTCTTCAACGTTATCCATCGTGAAAATGTAAGCACACAGTTAAGCATAGGGAACATCTTATATAACTTTCTATACTAAGGTAACCTTGAGTAGATTTTGCTGACCAGTTATGCATTGAGCACGTTGAGTGGACTGACTAAAGAATTAGGGGCAGAAATTCAAGCACAAACGTTGCCACAGCTTGCTTAGAACTCCTTCAACACCGATAGATCCAGGAACACCAAAACCACCTGGGAAAGCCATTCAACCCTCAGCTTTGCCCTGCAAGTGGATACAGGCAATCAGAAAGTCGCCCCAAAAAATGTTAATCAGTTTGTTATGATCACGTCTGAATTACTTGTCTGCCTCGGCCATACGACCAAAATACTTAGATGTTGTCCAACTGATAGACCATCAAGCTCAACACACGCCTTGACTTTGATTCAAATCTTAGGTTAAAATGCCTACTTCTTGTCTCGTAGACATTTACCAACCCTACTAACATGCATTTGGGTGATGTCAATCAAAAAATATGCGTTTCTTCATAAAAATCTCTAATCGATCGCAAACCAGCCCACATGCTCCACCAAAACGCCAAATTTATTATAAAAAACCTCCGAGTGAGCAGAAATACATAAACAGTATCGACAGAGTTTTTGAATGTATCATGAAACACTTAAGTATTTAAGAAAGTCCTGAACTCTAAAATGCGGTTCTAAAACGCAGGTATGTGATGATGTTTCTCATATTCAAACCAAAAATATTTTCTTTTAAATTATTTCTTTAAAACGTCCTCTTTCTTGTTTGTGCATGTTTACGTCCATCGCCTTTATCGAAATAAAATCGAGAAATATAATGGATCATTTGCCACTAATGCCCTTGCTCGACAGATACTAAAAAGGCATGTTTGACCACATCTGAAAAAAGATAATTTCTTATTTTACTCCAACCATTTTCGCTAAGGTGACTTGCTTTTAGGCTCTGTTCCCCGATTACAAAAGGCACAACAGTTAACGCGGTGCCACTTGGATGTCTAAACTACGTACTAGCACTCGAAATGGTCGCTAGTGGTGGACCTCTTTCGTGATTGGCAGATTCTTACTACTAGCAAAGACAAGGGAGCTCGGAATGGCTATTTCTGGCTCATTAGCCGTCAACAGCCAGTCGTACCCAACCCTATGTGGTGCCTCATACGAGGCCCAAACCCGTGACCTGTTTATCAGAAGTCCAATATCCAATAACCAATATCCATCTGCCTATTCTACTAATAGCCTCTAGGTGGTCGCTGGCAGTGCTCGAGAGTGAGCCCCCAGGCAAAACCAGACGAGTGCGTTCAGTAAGCAATCGGCGAGCGTTCATCGCCGAACGTTTCCTGATGACATTTCGCATGCCCCGAATTTAGGGTGTTATAAAGCGAACGTTGGCCTGTCTGTATTTTTGCTGAATTAAAGGGGAGTTAATGTCCGTTTTTACAAAATATGAAAATATTAATCCACCTGGTATACTTTGAATTCCGTAAAAATTCGAGTAGAATTCAAGGACACTCCCAAACTGAATGAAGTTCACCGAAAGCAAAAATACGCATGGATTTGGACAGAATAAACGCTCGCTTAAGACTGCATCTGCCAATTCTAAGCAAATTTACTATTCAATTATCAGCATGCCAACATGTGACTCTCTGAAAAAGTTTCTTCACCTGATGTATCTATCGATCAAATCAAACAAACGCTTCTTTGCCTAAATCAGCTACAACTTTGACAGTAAAAAACGAAAAAGATTATATCACTTTCTCATAAAAAAAACTTGACCAGAAATACCACACTTGGAATTGTGTCAGACTTCATATAAAATATATGCTAGAAGGTTATTTGATGAAAATATATTTCAAAATAATTTTTTTAAACGTTTATTGCCTTTACTGTTTTACTTAGTCAGTTATTTACGTGGGAAAGTATCACGTGCTGCTAAAACCTGAGTTTACTCAAATGGCACGAACTCTCGTTTTCGATATTTAAACGTTTAAAGAATAAAAGGTGTATAAGTTTGCATTTTTCAACTTTTTAGTGATATTTCATTAAAGTAGGTATGGTTTATGCGTAACATCACATACAGAAGTCAACTGAAGAATTATGTTTCCAATTTCGGCAAATCATTTTTTATTTGTGTTGAGTTCCTCTGTTATCCCTCACGTATGACGTTTACTAGCGATGAGACTTGTCTGAGTATTGACAAGCCCTGAAAAAATAGTTTCAAAACATATCCACCATAGAGAAAAGGTTTTTTCCGGAACGAATTCAACTACTAAGAGAGGATTCAGAAGACCGGATCGTCAGGTCAATGCGTTTGCGTGAGAGCGAGGTACATGCAAAAGACGTCAACGCCGGTGTTCGTCTTTTCCTGCAATTGGAGTGTGTGAACAGGGCGGAAAGATAGGGGGAACAAAGAATTAGGTGGCAGTGTGGGTGAGGAAGTAATGGCGGTAACACGTATGGGGGGAAACACACAAAGTCTTTCAGGTGCTCTGGGTTAGTCATGTAGATTAATGGTAATCACGGTTCTTGATTTACCTCTTCTTCTGCGAAGTAAGATACGTATTTAGCGTGCCATAAGGTAGCAAGATAGTTTTTTAACGGTGCAGTGTTTACTATCCGTGACGTCTTTACAGAATAAAATTCCAAACGACAAAACTTCGGTCGGTTAGTCCTGATTGAACTAAAGTAAACAATATTTTTAGCAAATATCCACTCAAAACTCTGGTACGGGAAATTGGTATAACGACCTATTCAAGACTGTTAAAAATTCGGTCGGTGAGTCTTGATTACACTAAAGTGAACGATATTTTTAACAAATATCCACTCACATTCTCTGGTACAGGAAATTGGTTAAACGACCTATTCAAGAGTGTTACCGTTCCTAAACAAAAAGCTTACTGGTGGTTAATATTTTGGTAGATTTAGAAATCTCCCACTGAAGAAGGAACAGGCTGGAATGGCCGTTTCTGGCTTATTGAGCATTACCAACCTTTCAGGCACTAGCGAAGAAATTTTCTACCAAAATTCGAGCGAAAATACGGTGATATTTGTGATTACAACTGACAAGACAACGAGGCCGTGGCTCATTGGTAAAGCGTTCGATTCAATTAGCAAATGTCGAGGGTTCGAATCACAGGTGGTCCACACTTCAGATTGAGAATCACTGGCTGATGATGGCTAATAGGCCAGAAATTGCCATTCCGGTCTCTCTTATCTTTGTCGGTTGCATCTTATCAACATATGCTGAATGTCGCTTTTCGATCACTGCGAGGTCTCTAAAGTGAGCGCCAGGGTAAAATGGAACATACATGTTCCTTAAGCAGATCGGTGAGCTGCACATTATCATCATATTCCCGATCACAGCCGACAAAACAACAGGTCCGTGGCTCAATGGAAGTTCGTTCGACTTAATTCCTAAAGGCCACGGGTTCGAATCCCAGGTGGTCCACACTTTGGATTGGGTATGACTGGCTGATGACGCCTAATAAAAGCCAGAAATGGCCATTCCGGTCTCCGGTTGTCTTCGTCGGTACCCCATCATTTACACTTCAGTATCTCATTGTTACCCGGCGCCAGAAATAAGTCATGGCCGTGGACAACCTGTATGTGCGCAGTGGCTGAAACCGTCGCCGTAAAGTCGACTTCTATAGGAGCCGCGACCAAACCTGTTCCTTTTCCTGGACCTACACGCACAAATTCGCTTGCGAGTTAGGGACCCTCCTGCCTACCTCACTTGCTTTCAACTAATGACCGTTTGGTTGCTTGCGTCAGAGCCCAGTTTAGGAGAAAACCATCTGTAGTACAGTGAGTACAGTGAGCGGGGTTTTGTACTTGAGCTCTCCTGACGAAGTTTTGCTGACCTCGCTTTGAGTAGAATAACAAAGAGGCCATATGCACACTACTCTAGCACTGTTCTGAAGGAAGTAAAACCAGGTTAAAGTTTTCGGCAGTTTTGCGAGCTTCCGGTTTTGTCCGGTTTCACGTAAGCATTTGTCTCAACTCCGCATAGGTAAATAATTAAGGTGTTTATCCCTTCCCTTAAAAGCCAACAACGAAACCCAGCAACGAAAACATCATCAAGACAGAAATTCGTCATCACGATTTATTTCGCATATAAATGGTTTGCCGGTGTAAATCTCGAGAAAAAAATGAATCTAAATAGAGGAAAAAAGAGTAAGGGTTTGGTTAACCAAAACCGAAAAATCGTACTTTATGCTGAAAACAATGGGCGTGTATCGCAAGACCGTCACCAGAATGTATAGGGTACGAGTGATAAATCGTGAGCCTTCAGCGATCGGATTGGTTCACTGAATACTCTACTAAAAACCTAGTTGTTGTCTTAGCATTGTAACGCTAAGCCGGCTTCCCAGTATAATCACGAATCAACGTCTTGTGTGTAGCCTAGGGATCTGAGGCATTTTGATCTAGACGCTAGAGAAAAGAATCAGCAGTTTCGAGACCGATGACTCCTCCGGCGGACCTCAAATACCTTCACGTGCACCCTTTCCCACGCCTGAAAGGTACTTCTTTCTTAAGACCGGTTCACTAGCAAAAAACACTATACTCCCACCGAACATGTGGCGTTTCCGTCTGCCTATATTTACTTTTGTCGCGAGCCGTTCAGACACTGTCACCATCCAGACAAGGAGCTGTTATATTAGAAACATCGGAAAGGGGGTGGGGTGGAAGAGGCTGTGTTCAAAGTTATCCAGCCAGTGGTAGCGTTGGGTTGGATTTAGGTGAACACAAATTAGAACCTTGACTTTTTAAATAACTTCAGGTAACATTGTTATATATATATATATATATATATATATATATATATATATATATGATAGTGTGGGGCTCACCGATCTGCTTAAGGAACATGTATGTTCCGTTGTGCCCTGGAGCTCAGACTAGAGCCCTTAGCAGGCGGTCGCATAGTGACGTGTAGCATATCTTGATAGGTGGAACCGACAGAAGACATTGGAGACCGGAATGTTACTGTAGTTGTCGTCATCAGCCAGTCATACTCAATCTCCAGTGTAACGACTTTGGGGATTTCGAACTCAGTCGAATATGATGATAGTGGGCTCTTGGAGCTAGAGCCCTCGCAGGTGGTCGCATAGCGACTTGTAGCTCTATGTTGATAGTAGAATGACAGAGACATTGGACGGATCATTTCGGGCTTATTAGCCGTCATCAGCCACACTTGGGATTGGGTATGACTGGCTGATGACGGCTAATAAGCCAGAAATGGCCATTCCGGTCTCCCTTGTCTTTGTCGCTTCCACCTTATCAACATATGCTACACGTCGCTATGCGACCGCCTGCGAGGGCTCTAGTCTGAGCTCCAGGGCACAACGGAACATACATGTTCCTTAAGCAGATCGGTGAGCCCCACACTATCATCATATTCCCGATCGCAACCGAAAAAGCAACGAGCCCGTGGCTCAATGGTAGAGCGTTCGACTCAAATACCAAAGGTTGCGGGTTCGAATCCCAGGTGAGCCACACTTGAGATTGGGTATGACTGGCTGATGACGGCTAATAAGCCAGAAATGGCCATTCCGGTCTCCCTTGTCTTTGTCGGTTCCACCTTATCATATATATATATATATATATATATATTGTTTGGATTACTGCAAACAATACTTTTGAACGGCCACAAGCTTAACCACAACCGATGTATTTCGCATAAGAGCTATTTGCCAGTTTAGGATTTAAAAAAAACAAATCTGAAAGAGAGAGAGAGTGGAAGAGGTTGGTTAAACAAAACGGGTGGGGGTCTATTATGTAAGCCCCATGAACAAACTCAAATCAAGCTTCTCTGTAATCTGGGACTGATAATAAGATGTTTGAAAGGAGAGTCAACAAGCTACGGTAGAGCAAGTACTCTGGAAAGGAAAATTCAGAAACCAGCAATGTTATCCATACTGTTGGTTAATTACTCTAAAAGTCCTGATTAAAAAATCGCGCACATTAAAAAGTGGTGTATAAATAAACCATCATTGGACTGAAAACGTGCAATTCCAAGGTAATCGCTGGGGCTGGAGGGCAGCAGATTCGAAAACGTCAGAAAAAAAATCCAAATACAAATCCTAAGCCCAAACAGAAAGCCCCAACCCTATTTTTTAGCACCAACCCAAAACCCTAAGACCTGACTCTAGCCATTAAACGTTATTTTATAACCTGTTGTCCTAATCCCTGATCCTCAACATTATTCCTAATCCATCAACAAACCCCAAATTCTAATCCTAACTGTTAACCCCAACCTGAGCTTCCCCAACTAACCAGACCCAAACATAAGCAGCAGATGCCCACCTAAATCTGATTTAAAAAATGGCTTACATAAATAAAATCGCTATACTTATATAGAGAATACTTACCTGAAAATGAAGAAAAATTGTTAGTTGTTGCTGAATCTGGTAGGCGTGTAGCCCAGCTTCCAATTACGGTAAGTGTGAGCAGTCCTGTGTCAGTGACGAACGTGTTGGTTCACAACATGTTCTCGAAGGAACAGCGTTAAGCTAAACAAACTTCCCGGCCTGATCAGGCATCAGCATCTGATCTGGCGCGTATTCATCTGAAGCTTTGCAGTCTCGGCGCAGAAAAATCTACCAAACTGTTCAGAACCGATGACTCCTCGAGCAAACCTGAAAAGTTCTTTTCATCAGAAAATAAGAGATAGAAATTGTGGTTTGCCCCAAGAGCATTGTCCTTGTTTGGCCTTTTTTTACTATGCAGCGACACCCAGAAGAGTAATACGTTCTTGGCTGTAATACCCTGCATATTTCTGGGGTTGTTAAGAGTTTGCAGAAGAAGTTGATCGGGCGACATTGATTGGTTGAAGTTGTATGCGTGCTACTGCTCTTTTCAAGGTCGCTGCTGCTGCGTGACTAAGATCTCCACACAACCTTGATATTTAAAGGAAAAGTTCTTTTCATCAGAAAATAAGAGATAGAGATCGTGGTTTGCCCCAAGAGCATTGTCCTTGCTTGGCCTTTTTTTATTACGCAGCGACACCCAGAAGAGCAATGAGTTCTTGGCTGTAATACCCCGTATATGTCTGGGGTTGTTCGAGTTTGCAGAGTCAGTTGATCGGGCGACATTGATTGGTTGAAGTTGTATGGGTGCTAATGCTCTTTTCAAGGTCGCAGCTGCTGTGTGACTAAGATCTCCACACATAATGACTAGCCGACAGGTTTTAAATGCGAATGAAGTGCAAATTCTTTGAAGAACTGGAAGTGCTGGTTACTCATTAAGGATTTGACTTCAAAAATAATCCTCCAATGACCTTTTTTAGCGTAAAAAGACACTCTGCCCAACCACATGCTATAACTGGCCGATGAATCCATTGTAGGGAAAAATCATGATTGAGCCTTAGGAAGATTGTGTCTGCAATCGTCATCGACTGAATGGAGGCAGAGGCCGAACACACAGGTGTAGCCCTACAGAACGAACGGTAAAAAAGTGAAAAGGATGGGCTTTTGAAATTGAGCCACCATTTTTTTAATGCTTACCATTCACATGGGAATTTTCTTCTTTTTAAATCAAACTATACAACGCTTGCGCCGTTATGAAGGAAACCAAAACAGGCCTAAAGTTTGTTGCTTATTTACGCAAGATTCTCCGCTATGTCAACAGTTGCAGATTTCGATCCTAATATATCCCTTGCCCTTTTTTCATTGCTATCTGCTTTCCGCAAATCCTTTTTATACAGGATGGACGGAAGACATTTTGCCTAAACTTTTCAACCAATTCTTTCAAAGTAATGCACATCTCTCTCTCTCCCCTTCTCTTAAATTTGGGGTCCCGTTTTTATGGAAAACAATATATTACTGAGAAAATTAAACAAAATTATATTAAATTTCAGCTGGGGTGGCCAAGCTCGTGAAGCAGCGGACGAAATAAATTAATTTGCTTGTGGATTTCAAATAATACTGGAGTGTTAGTTGAAATCGACTAGCCTCACCATCGAATAAGTAGTTTCTTGAAGAGATATATTGACATTGAGTTCCTTTTGAGACACGATAGATAAAATGAATCATTACTCTACCAGCGTGGATTTTCACCCAATGTCCATGCAGCTAAAATCAACAGTGTTTTTAAAATCTTGAATGCTTTGCATGGCACTTATCCACCAAGCGCTATCCAAAAAGGTTTCTGTACTACCCAATGTGTCTTAAAGAATTTTCCTAAAGAAAACTTTTTGTAATTTCAGTGGCAAATTAACGCTGACTTCTATTCGACTCGTCATCAGACTACGGGGTGTGTACAGGAACAATTAATTAATCATCAATACTTAACAAAGCATTCTACGGATGGGCGAAATTCGAACCAATACGCTTTGAGTACATCTTTGTCATCCTGTCATGATTGGTTCTGCGCGTTTGAATTTGTCCTCAACGTTTTGCATGCGGCATCCAAATCAATATGCCGTTGACACATGCCCCATCTGAGCGCATTGCTTCCAGGAATTCTGGGCATTTTCTGGTTGGGCAGGTGCCAACAATCCGTGTTTTATCTCATGCAAATTTATGCCCTGTCTGTTAAATCGAGCCAAAACACATTGCTCTGATGAAGAAAGTTATCAGGCAGAAAGGAAATACTTCTTAACTTGTTTTCTAAAAATGGTTACACGCGTGGCTTAGTCCATCGAGGCCTAAAGTGGCAGGAATCCAAAGATAAAGGTATTACAAACTACATGGCCACACGGGCACCCAAAACCATGACCTGGCGAACTTTCCCATTTGTGAAAAATGTATCAGAGCTTGAACATTCTAAGGAGAGGGTTAGCTACCTGGATAAAAGGGTGCTGTCTACAAAATCCCATTTTCCGGTTGTAATGCCGTTTATTGTGGGTAAACTGGGAATGCTGTCTTAATCCGCCTACACGAACATCAGAACATGGTTAGATGACGAGACCATTAAGCCCAAGTGGCTATGCATACACTGGAAACAGGGCATAAATTTGCATGGGAGAAAACACGGATTGTTGGCACCTGCCCAACCAGAAATGGCCATTAATTCCTGGAAGCAATGCACTCAGATGAGGCATGCATCGACCGGCATATCGATTTGGATGCCGCATACAAAATCGTTAAGGACAAATTCAAACGACCAGAACCTATCCCGACAGGATGACAAAATGTACTCCACGCGTATTGGATCGGATTTCGCCTAACCGTAGAATACTTTTTTACTCACGGTTAATTAATTAATTATTCCTGTACACACCCCGTTAGTCTGGCGACGAGCTGGGGGCCGTATCTAAAATTTACGCATTAAAGTTTCTATTTACCCAAAGAATTTCATCTTTTCTTATTGAATATCTTGGGATGCCTGTATTTCTATATATATATATAACATCAATCCCGGGAATCCAATTCACACTCGAAAAGGAAGTTGACAATAAACTCCCATTCCTGGATGTTCTCGTACAACGAAAGACCGACGGAACACTTCGCACATCGGTTTATCGAAAGGAAACTTATGCCGAAGTTATTCTGCCTTATGAGAGCAATCAGCCTATCGCTCACAAACGGAGTGCTGTCAAAAGTCTACTCAGTCGAGCAAAAACCCATTGCTCCGACGAAGAAGGCTATCGAATCGAACTGAATTACTTGTGTGAATTATTTTCGCAGAACGGGTACCCAAAGGATTTTGTACGCCGATACTTGAAACGACAGCAGTCGACAGAAATAGAACCAAGTAGTTCTAACGAGGCACCAAAAATAAATACATGGCGTACCCTTCCCTACATTAAGAATGTGTCTGAACTCGTTGAAAGACACCTAAGGAAGCACCAAATTCATGTGGCGCACAAACCGACAACCACTTTACGTACCTAGCTTGTCCACCCTAAGGACAGGGTCAACTATTTGGACAAGAAAGAAATCATCTACAAGATCCCGTGTGAAGCATGTAATGCCATGTATTGTGGTCAGACCGGCAAATCCGCCTCTACGCGCATCTATGAACATCAGTTGGCAGTAAAGAGGCGGGACCATCTGTCCCAAACAGCTATGCATACTCTAGACACCGGGCACACCTTCGCTTGGGATAAAACTCAGATTGTCGCCGCCTGTCCCTTCAAGAAAGGTCGAGAGTTCCTCGAGGCGATGCATTCAGATGAGTCATGCATCAACCGACATATCGAGTTGGATGCGGCGTACAGACATCTCAAGGAGAAATGGAAGAAACGAGAACCAATCAGGACAGGCTGATACACACGGCGGCCGCTCAATGGTGCCAATGTTCACGTCAGTATCGATTTTTTCGCGTGATTACGATGTCAACTGTTTTTAGTTATATTTGCTGCCCGCCTGCGTCTGACGACGACCCGGAGAACCGGTGTTGAAAATTTAAACAATAAAGTTCCATTTCCCATAGAACGTATTCAACTTCAACTTTATTTCTTGGGATGCCTTCTTTCCACTTATATATATATATATAAAGGGCTCGTCGTCTGATGACGTGTTGGTGTGACCAACTTGAAAATTCACGAGTACAACTCTATTTTCCGACGAGCCCTTTTTTTCCCTATATCATCTCGGAATGCACTCTACCTCAGCTGTTCAAGACAACGAGCTCGTGGCGCAGTGGGTAGAGCGTTGGACTTCTGCCCAATAAGGTCGCGAGTTCGAGGCTCGGGCGCCGCAGCGCCTGGGTTTGGGTATGGCTGGCTGATGACAGCTAATAAGCCAGAAATGGCCATATATATATATATATATATATATATATATATATATATATATATATATATATATATATATAGTGAGTTCGAGCGATGCACCATACTGGCAGCATAGTTACTAGCTAAACGCCCAGCCACTGGTTCGCTGATATTCTGCCGCTACATGACACAATTACGAGGGGTTCGGCTCATCACTGGGTTTGACAGCGTTCCATGTGTGCTTTCTGGCACATAGTCCAGATTAAAAACGGTTGCGTTATAATGTCCTGATATATTAATTCCCAGCATGACGTACGTCATTCCATTTGAGGGTTTATTTGCGTAGCTAAGTATCTTCAACGACAATATACCGCTACGATTTCTTGGCTTGCAAACGAAGGATAGCCTGTTACAGTTAAGTCTACACATACACACAGTGATTCGTTTCAATCTTTTCGCCTTCTGGATGGGTCAGGATGTTAAATTAATCAATATTTGCAGCCGCCTAGGCATTCATGTCAACAGTCAAATGGAAAGTGAAAATGTTTGTGTAGAGAACTTCACCCCAGGTTTGTGCAATATATTCTAGGGAAAATAAAATTTATTTTACTGATCCAGGTAGATCAATAAACAACACTGGAAGGCAAAGTTTGCAGATTTCTTCGTTTCCACTGTCCTTAAAATAAATTTATCAGGTCTCGTTTCCCTGTGTGAATCCCAAGCCGCGCAGTAAGCCAACGAGCAGGGAAACAATTTTGAGATATTTACTTTTCTGTCAGAAGCTCTGGCAGTCGGCAGAGCTGATTCATCCCTGCCCGTCATCCTAGCATTCAAAATGCGCTAACTGTGGTGTTTTTCTGGCTTAAGAAGGACCCAGTGTTTGCAGAGATCGCATTTTATTGCGTGTGACACAACGAAACCAAAAACACTCTCGCATATCCTGAAAGAAGGGAGGTGTTTTTCCTAAACAGCTAACCCCGTTGATTCCAACTCCGAGGAACCTGGAGCGCCCGTCAAAAGGTCAAATGGCCGGGTGAATAACCGGCAGTAGTCGGAGTGTGATGCCACTTGACAAATCCGGAGCATTCAGCCGAATATCACCATGATTATATCGGTGGAAAAATGTCTGAAGCTCCCACCATCTACTGGGCAATGGTCCTATCTAGAGCTGCATATATTTCTCCTACGCGAATTGGCTAGCTTCACTCGATATTTGCGTCGTTGTGAGGAAATTGTGGGTGTTGATGCAGCGTGCCTATAGGGGTATACCGGAATGCCCCTCAAGACTACACGGTTATCGAATTCTAACACCACCAAAAGGCAAGAACGCAATATGCCACCCAACTCAGGGAAAAAGGATAGGTCAACATGTAATGCATGACCGTATTGCACGCCATCCTAACCCTAAATCTATCCATAATGCTCGTTAGGGTTAGCATTCGTTGCCGCGTTAGTAGGACCAGCCAATGTTTCGTTGGACGTAGGAGGACCGAATGATAGGGTCGAATGGCAAATTTTCAAGCGTCGAGATTTAGGATGCTGCTATAGTTTCAAAATGCGTCAATTTTACTGTGGCAGTGAAAGATTGGGCAAAGCTGGGGTTATTCTTGCTCCTCTCAAGGGTCCGTAAAAATGTGGGTCAGGTCAGCTAGGAATGACATCGCGCATAATGGATGATGTGACGTAGAGCTACCGGATCACGCAAGTCGCACACCCTTCGGGGCAATAAACTATTGCGTGACCCTACTAACCCGGCAATAAACGCTAGCCTTAACGAAAACAATGAATACGGTTTGGCATTTATGGATACCCAATGTAAACTACGGCAGTGTGACTGTCGCAACAGGAGACATGTGCTGCAACTATTCTTGGGTGCGGGCAGCACCACAGACGTGTGCATGGAACAGAAAATTTCAGAAGATTCAAAGGTTGTCGCGGGTGCATGGCTGGTAAATCTAAACAGTCCATCTACGCGTGCCTCACACAGCCTCGTGCCCACTGCGTGCCCAAGCTTGCAAGCCTGGATGTCCTAACGAACCCTTAAAAGGCATTCTTTGGCATTTGTTGGACTCTCTGTTAGAAATATGACCGATTTGGTAACTTTCCAAGTGACAAACCATCTAGTCCCATGATAGATTCAACCTTGTCAGATTAATGGGAGTGGGGAATGCGATGATATGTTTTGGGGATTAATGCCCCAGCATCAGCAACATGAGTCACCAGACGTTCTCTCGCAACTTATGAGCAGTCATGAATCACGCGCTCCACATAAGTACGATGATTTGCCTTCGTCCAGCTAAATGAATTAGTTCATACTTTTGTCCGGGATGAATTTCCTTGGGTACCACGGCTAAGTCACTTTCACTTAGTACCGATCGTACGCCTCTTATACCTCAAAGACTATTGATTGTGTTCTCAAGGCAGATTAAACAATCCATTCCATCACGCCTCATCTCAATTTTTCATCCCATTTTAATCTGACTGGCACCGAAGTTACCGCAAGGTTCCGAGCACTAGCTGATCAAATAGGTGCCTTGAATTTCATAAAGGGTAACTGGTACAGTTATGCCTCGAATGTTCGCAAGATTGGGTTCCAGAACCCGTCGCGAATCAGGAGGAGACGCTAATTTCTGGACTTGCTAGTCTTAATATGACCTCTATC
This sequence comes from Schistocephalus solidus, assembly GCA_017591395.1. Taxonomy (NCBI): domain Eukaryota; kingdom Metazoa; phylum Platyhelminthes; class Cestoda; order Diphyllobothriidea; family Diphyllobothriidae; genus Schistocephalus; species Schistocephalus solidus. The sequence continues at coordinate 9,325 of WEDG01004786.1, read as the reverse complement.
GTACACCAAAGGCACTGTTTCCCTAATACATTTGACTTTAAAAGCGAAATAAACTTTTCACGTGAAAATAGGGCCCAGTATAGTATAATCGGTATTTGTCACAGAAGCGCATTGGCAGTGTGGTTAACTAATGTTGCCTCTGTACTAATTCATTTGCGCTTGTTATTTTTTTTAAAAGGCAAAACAAAGTAACAAACGAGGTTTTATGGTCATGGACTGACTTTTCCTTTGTTCCTGTCCGAAGGGCAAACAAGGTTAACCTCATCCGTCACAGAATTTATGTAACAAATGTAGAGTTCAATAAATAAAGAAAACCTGTCCTTACTGCGCATGGAAGGCACAAGTATTCAATCAATTTTAAAATTAGTACACACGTACAGAGAAATAATGTTTTAAAATATTTGCGCGAGCTGTCTGTTCAAAAGGAAGAGAGAGCAAGGTAGAGAGAATACAGAGCGAAAGAGGGAACAAAAATGTATATGCATGCACAAAATCTTATAAAAAAAACAATTAGAGTATGATTTAGAAGCATAAAAACTTATAAAATACCTCAAAAATAATCACCAATACCTCTGCGGTGTTTCTTGAGGTGTTCACAAAGGACGCATGTCTTCAAAAAAATTGCGGATACAAAGTAATTAGGTTCCTGTGAAAATTTTTCGAATCCGTAAGAGACGAATGCAGGAGACAGGACTGTATAAGTATTTGAGAGGAATGCCAAAGGTGGAAACGAAATGCCTAAGGTTATCCTGATAAGTATGGTTGGATGACGTGACTCGCTTGATTACACGGTTCAATCTAACCCACCACCGAAATCGAGCTGTTTTAATGTGTGTTGGGATTATGATTATGCACGCTGACTAACAAGCGCTTGGAAATTAGTGATAGAGACATTTACATTCCGGCCTGAGAAGCCATGTGCGCAGTTGTTCATCCGATTTGCAGGCCAATGGCTTATTCACCGACCTACCACAGTCGCATTCAAAGATTTAGGTTTACTTATGGGGAAAGTTGGAAGTTGGTCTCAGTATAACCTTGCTAAAGATGAGCCATGAATGGCGTACTACAATTTAAAATTCAAACAAAGAGCCACCCTCGTGCAGTTACTAAGCACAGTAGCAGATTTTGAGAAGTTAACTGCATAGCCATTTATTAACAACTCGACGGCTTTCCGTGTGAATACAGCGGAATATTGGCCCATTTCTCGCTCATTAGACGTCAGCACCCGAAAGGACACAAAACTAGGATAGTCCCGTAATACAGATGAACTTGCCAGGGAAAGTAGCGTTAGGGTTAAGGTTATGAGTAGGGATTATATACAATGATGACAAAGAAAAGGGGGACTGCAATGGCTATTTCTGGCTCGTTAGCCATCATCAGCCAGCCATACCTTATCCCTAGGTGGTGCACCACCCGAGGCTCGAACCTGCGACCCGTCGAATAGAAGTCATAAACCCTTACTTTTGAGCCACGGGCTGGTTGTCTTGCCAGTCAAGATCGGGAATAGTGACTGCATCTGTTGATAAACGCTCACTGATCGCTAACGGAACTCACTCGTCTCGTTCTGTCATGGAGCTCACTCTAAAGCCCGTCATCAGCCGCGGCGCGGCTAGTAGCAAAATACGCAGATAAATACTGCCATGAAAGACGAGGGAGACTGAAAAAGCCATTTCTGGCTCAATAGCCAGTCCGTCAGAGAAAAGCGCAGAGTTAAAATATAACATAAGCTCTAACAACCTGGCTTGCGAGCGTCCAACAAGTGAACTTGATTTGTTTTTCAGGTTTTTACTCAAGTTCTCATTCAACCGCCAATTCTGGCACAATAATATCATTTTACAGGCAGGTATTATAAAGCAATGCATCTCAGACGCGACACCATGTCTCAGATATTCAGAAACGATAGCTGTGTTCCGGTCATGCATTTGTTAGCGTTATTGAATACCCCCGATGTCGACGATTTTTTATCAAAAACCGGTTTTTATTTAATTCCTCTTGGAAGTTAACTTACTTTCTAATCCCAGTAGCCACGCGAATCGGTAAGCTTTTAAACTTAGGGGCCTTTCATCTTCTGTCGAAAGTGGGCCATTATCAAATGTTTAACCGCAAATGACTGCATGCTGACGCAAGTACAATATATTATAAGGGTAGGGTTTATTTCAGAGAATGCGAAACAAATTGACCTGTAAGAATTCCACTCCTTAAAAACAGTCTTGTCTTTACCACTCAACTCTTGATCTAAAATGCCCTCGACTTGATGAGACCGCAACTGAATTATCCCCTTCCACACTAATAAGCAAGGAGAGGGTTCTATTGACTCCGTTTTGGCAAGAAGAATTGATGAATATATTTCCGGAGAGCGGAAACGTTCTCAAGATAGCGAAATACTCGAGAGATGAACAATTTTATTTCTTCTAGAGATATAATTTAAGAAGATATTTGAAACTCGCAAATAAAAGGCTTAAAGAAACAAATCAAAAAATACGTTTCAAATTTTAGGGCAATCGTTTCCAGACTAAGGTTGTAGACACCAGACGCCTTCACAGTGAAGGAAAATTCAGTTGGCTGGTCTTCCAACACGTTCTCTTGTCACGGTTTAATCAAAGGACGACGCTGTTTTTTTTGAATTGTCAGAATAAGACTGACTAACTGTTACTGGTGAGCGTCCAGTAGAACTTACCTTAGGGCATGATGTATTTTCTCCCCATAATATCAGTCAAGTAGGTAAAATATAACTAGAGCATTTTGTGGATCTCTCATGAATTTGATATCCAAAATCCCTAAGCAAAACTCGGTACGTGTGGAATAACGGGACAGACGGTGTGCGGTTCGTGTAGATGGACTTCATGTATATGCTTCTCCAGGTATTTACGACCTTGTACTATCAACGGAACAGTCTACGTGGGACAAAAATTGAGTTAGATAGACGCAGAGCAAGCCCCTTTCTTTATCCCTAAGATTACGTTCTCCACTATACTGGGCTTTGTGATTATACGGATCCCTAAAATAGTGCATTTGTAAGTGGGGACAATTATACCGGTATCCGAGTGCGGTCTGGCCTGTGAAACCTGTGGAAAGAGCAAGTATGGGGATTAGCTTTTTGGACATTTGATTTATCTGGGAGCACAATGGGAGAGAAGAGTATTGGTCAGTCCCCGAGCGTGCCATCCTCACAAGGATCCGACTAACAGACTCTCAAGTTACGATTAGGCTTTAACTCAGGAGTCTTGAAACCTGGAGTTCTGGCAGCTTCAATCTGATTGCAGATCCGAGAGCCTAGTTGCTCTGCCTTACGGCAAGTCCCTCTAACCCGTCACCCGATCGGTGGAAGTCTAAGTGTCGCATATTTGTGGGAGCAGCACACGTCCCTTTGGTGTGAGAGAGTGGAGGACTGCCGGATCAGCGGCTTGACCTACATGGATTTTTAAACCTTAGCCCTCATTTGTTCTCGCCATTCAACATCCAACATTTTTTCGCTTTGTAAACCATTTCATTTCTTTCAGAATTCTACTCTTTAATTCTCCTTCGTGTTTACTTGAATTTAACTGCGTTTGCGCCCCTTCGGAAGGAGAAAATGCAACTCCAAGTTGTGCCGCCACGTCATCCCGGATGATCCGTGAAGTGCGCAGACGCACTTCTCGGCCACCAAATTGCACTTCTGACCCCACCCACCCCCGTTCCCAACACGTCCTGTCTAATGCTGACTGCTCAAAAAATAGCTCCGACAGAACGTCGATATGGTGGTCAGGACGCATTAAAATGCCAGCGGAAGTATGTACTGTCCACATCAGACTGGCAATAAACGTTTATTTATAGCATTTTGCTCGCGAATTTGGGGTTTCAATGCTTTCAGGAGAACTGTGCATAAGACACTTTTATCTCCTTACTGGCATGTGCAAGTACGCACTTTGAGCTGACATTATGGCGCAAGCTTTTGAATTTTGAAAGAAACTTTACCCTTTCTTTTGCGTTCAACTTCTTTTAGGTTAAGCATCAGTAGCTGATTTGGCATGCACCTTCTTCTTATTATTCGAACTGCGATTCAAACTCATCAGATTTGGGTTTACTTCCACTACGCAGCCACCAAGGATCATCTGTGCTGTGCGCAGCTGTAGGTGTTTGTGAAAAGATTGCATTTGTGATCTCACGGCGCCACGTTCGGTGTGCATCGATTCACTACCTGCATCACACCCTGAACTTCACCGACACCGCATGTTTTTTGACAGCAAACGAAAACGTTTCTGTTCACTTAGAGCTCTGTTTGAAACAAGTCCCGTTCCAATTTCAGCAAAAAAATCATTATATGGGTGATCGAAAGATTACTGTAAAATTGGAGGACTATGTTTGCGGTTAATATAAGGTGAGGGTATTCTGTTGTTTTAAGGTTTATTCCAATCATCGTGACTTTTCTAGACTTCGTGGACATTTTTCCTTAAGTTTTAGTCGCAGCTCTCCCCTGAATCATGCTTTATACAGTTACTTAAAAAATATTTACAGAAACGTAAACTACTTCATTTTGCCCTGACCACTGTATGCCAGCAGTGTTTCCAAAAGTCCTTTCGAGTGCGAATTCTCATGACGGTAGAGTTAGCCGTTTTACCGGTTTCTACTTTCGGGTAAGCATCCGTGTCACAAAAATGACATGCGGTAACTGGAACAAGAAGTGTATTCGTGGAACTTTTTGGATTTCTTCCTTGAACACATCATCAGAGACCGCCGCAGACAAGGGTGATAGAAGCATAAAAGGCCCATTATTTAAAGAAGGAAGTTGACATTCTTTCCAATGCATATGGCCGTTGAGGCCCAAAAACATTAAACCTCGTCACCTAGAAAAAAATGAACCTCGATGAAATAGTTGCCAATAAATATGCCGTAGATCAATTAAAAATGTTCTCTTATATGTTACCCCTTAAAACAGTGTTTCAATTTAATAATTTGCTGACGGATGCCCGCCTTCTTCAAGTGTTTCCGAGTTCAAATTAAGGATTGAGAAGTCTGTCCAGTTTTTTTTCACTTCCCTGAGAATTAGTGTGAATGTTTCTGCTGCAAATGTGAGAAACTAGCTTATTTTTTATACCAGAACAATTACCACCATATTTGTTTACACAGTGGTCGCATAAATGCTAAACATTTTCAAAAATTGCTTATCTACTGCTCATTCTGTTTCTAAATTACATATTTACGGAAACTATATCATAAAAAACTTATCTTAGCACATTCCTAAAATTTAGCATAGCTTTCGATGGTGGGCTGATCCATTGAACATATTTGCAAAGGGCACAAAAAGGTCAGGAAAGTTGAACAAATGATTGCCTGTAGATATCATTGCTGATTTTTAAGGTATCAAAGCGCACTGATTTGCACATCTGAATTTTTAAAATTCATAAACGTTCTGGGTTTCTAAAAATTACCTGCTTTCTTGCATCTTGCTTCATCTGGTATACTTGGCAAAAAGACTTAAATTTCAAGCGTGGCAAGTTTCGTGTAGTAAAACTGTCGAGATAAATTACACTTTTTACAAAGAAAACCATGCGCGGATACGCAAATTTAGTTTAGAATAGCTATTAGCAGAGGGCATTGATGAATTACAACATAACATTGATTTCCACTCAAATTTGTAAACTTTTTCACTGTTGAAAGTATCTATCAACACATTCTGCATGCAAAAAAGGCATTTTATAGAGTAGACTAGACGAATAACTAGAATGCACAGCATTGTATGCGTCGACAACTGATCGTCTTTATTTCCGTCATCTCGTTTCATGAGGCAGGTCGCATACTGTATTTACCGTAAACAGCATCTCTCGAATTCCCCGTCGTTGGTGGTAATTGGTGCTCAAGTCGCCTGCTCAGCTCGCTTCTGTCGGCTATCATCCCCGTGCTACCCTGCTCTCCACATTCTCAATACACTCTATGATGGCTGCTACTCCTAGGTTGTTCTGCACAATTTTTACACTGGCATTTCTAGCAGAAAGCACAGATGGAACTCTGTAGGACCCATTGGTGCGCAGAATCCTGTTGAGCTTTCTCATACAGCGGTCGAATACTGGTGAAACACATAATGTACATTGCCCATCTCATTTCCATGTCACCAGAAATTCGGGAACGTTTTCTATTCGAGCAAATTTCTCAAGTTCAGTTGTAAAATTAAATATCATGCATATAACTACATCATATAAAGAGCTCAAGATATTTGAGGTATGCCTGGATGCCAGCCTTTGAGCGAGCTTCTCACTAATCGGTTGCAAATCGCGTACCCTGTACACAAATGAATACTTAAGTAGTAAGCATTTTCCAAGTGATTTTTGATGTCCTCATAACTTTAAATATATTTTTATAGAAAAAAGTGTACAAAAATATTTGTTCTCACCATTATTTTAGGAAATTGCGTCTTCTTTAGATGTTATACCAGTAGAAAGGGTAAATTGCTGTTTAGAAAAAAAACAAATTATTAGATTTCGTTATACAGCGAAATATTCATTCATAATACATCGTATCCATCTTTTTATTAATTTTGCCAATAAAGTATGCTGCGAGATCCACATACATTGCTGAATTTCATGAGCATTATACCTGCTCTATCCCATTGTGTAGAGAAATATCTGGTTTTCCTTAAACAGAATACATACAGCATGTATGTAATGCTGGTAGCGGTCACAATTATTTGGCAGTTCAGAAAGACATCTTTTCTTCAAGCATGAAATTTGAAGGAGACGTAATTTTCTACCAAACAGGTACAAGAAATAATATTTTTGGGCTTATTTCCTAGAAAATATATTTGAATTTATAAGAGCTTTGAAAATATCAGAGAAAAAAATTCATACTACTCAAGTAGCCATTTTTGTAAAAAAAAAGGTTTTCGCAGGCAATCAGCAAGCAGCTCGCTCAAAAGCGGGCATCCTGGTGTGACTTAATTATCTTGAGCTTAGGCTAAACGATTATAAATATTACAGCCTGACTTAAGATACTTCTTCGAATAGAAAACATATTTTCGAATTTCTGGTGACATTTCACAAGATGGGCAGTCTACTGTATGGGGGCTATTGGCTGTTACCTTGTAACCTTAAGCCAGAAATGGCCATTCCAGGCTCCCCTGTCTTTGGAGGTAACTTTAATCTGCCTATCCGGTGTGCGGCTACTGGCGGAGCTCGAGAGTGAGCCCGCAGGTGCGACGACACGAGTTTGCTCCGTGAAACGATCGCTGAGCGCTGAAAACCGACAGGACAACGACCACGTGAATCAATGGTTAGGGGAGACTGTCGCTGTTATCAGGGCGCAGAGCTGCAAGTAAGGGCTAGCGAACCTTTTCTATCTCTTTCTCTCTCACTCAATCACACTCTCTCTCACACACACACACTCCTTGTGTGTGTGGGGTTCCACGTAACCTCTGTTACAAAACGCTGAGCCGCTGTCTTACGTGGTTGGAAAAATTCCGCCCACATGCGCTGATTCCGATATCTATGCAGCAACCAGCCTTCAAGAAAAGGTCTCACATAAAACGGCTGCCAAAATGCCCATATTAGGAAGGAGCGCTTGAAGCGGAATTATCCCGTAATTTGACAGCCTTAAAAGCCAGTCTGCTTGGACTATCAAGATGAGTTGAAACCTGTCAGTGCTGGATCCATCGCCATTCCCCTTCCCAGCATGAACCAATGGAAATTCGAAGTCGGGTCTCAAGTGACAGCGCAGACGGTTTTGATTGGCTTATTGCAATGGCCCCCATCCAGCAGAAGCAGAAGACAGTAGCTTTTCTGTGTATCAGATTACTGCAAAAAGGCTTTTGGCAGAACCCTGTATAAATTGCGCTCAGTTGCCGTAAAAGACGTAAGCCGGTAGCAAAGGAAAATTCCCGACTTTATTAGAGTTTTGATCATTGCTGATTGGTAAAAAGTAGTTACTTGCTAACCCAAAGCTGGACCAGGGTGGACAAAGTCTGTTGGGACGAAGAATGTTTGCTTCGGCCCAGAGTTGCATAGGATTCCTTTCGATTCTTCTTCCTAGCTGGTATCTGAAGGTTTCGATCTATCAACTACTGACTCTCTTCTACTATTCCATTGTTTTATCCTCTTCGTATCGATAACATTTTATAGACAGTATTTTTACTCATTAGGCAGTTCAATGCCCGAGGTCAGAAATCAGTCCTGCCCGATTCTGCTCTAAATTACAATAAAGCCTGCTGCGCTGATGTGAATTCTCGCATCCCGTCCGTCTCCAGTCCTGAAGTATAATCTCTGTAGGCTCCTGAAAATGTGATGGACGAACGTGTAGTAGATTATTTGGCACAACACTTTTCTGGCTTGGTCCGAAATTTATATGAATTTTTTAAATTGATAGTCACCAGCTTCAGCGAAAAAGGCGCGCAATATTCGTATATATATATATATATATATATATATATATATATATATATATTATCAACATATTCTACACGTCGCTATGCGACCGCCTGTGAGTACTCTAGTCTGAGTTCCAGGGCACAACGGAACATAAATAAACATAAATATATATACATTATCAACATATTCTACACGTCGCTATGCGACTGCCTGTGAGAACTCTAGTCTGAGTTCCAGGGGCAAAACGGAACATAAATCAAACACAAACATAATACCATCAACATGATTCCCACACGCCCGCGTGCGACCTGAGTACTACAGTCAACTGGAGTTCCGCACAACGAACACAAATGTCTCCTTAAGCCAGACCGGTCAGAGCACACACTCATCATCATATCCCCGATCGCAACCGACAAAAGCAACTAGCCCGTGGCTCAATGGTAGAGCGTTCGACTCAAATACCAAATGTCGCGGGTTCGAATCCCAGGTGTTCCACACTTGGGATGGGGTATGACTGGCTGATGACGGCTAATAAGCCAGAAATGGCCATTCCGGTCTCCCTTGTCTTTGTCGGTTCCACATTATCAACATATGCTACACGTCGCTATGCGACTGCCTGTGAGTACTCTAGTCTGAGTTCCAGGGCACAACGGAACATAAATGTTCCTTAAGCAAATCGGTGAGCCACACACTATCATCATATTCCCGATCGCAACCGACAAAAACAACGAGCCCGTGGCTCAATCGGTAGAGCGTTCGACTCAAATACCAAATGTCGCGGGTTCGAATCCCGGGTGTTCCACTTTGCGATTGGGTATGACTGGCTTATGACGGCTAATAAGCCAGAAATGGCCATTCCCGTCTCCCTTGTCTTTGTCGGTTCCACATTATCAACATATGCTACCCGTCGCTATGCGACTGCCTGTGAGTACTCTAGTCTGAGTTCCAGGGCACAACAGAACATAAATGTTCCTTTAGCAGATCGGTGAGCC